>RXON01000968.1:0-10943 GCA_009667805.1 Leptobrachium leishanense | reverse complement strand
AGTATACAGTGTGAATGAGCGTATCAGAGAATCCACAGCAATAAAACCAAGCAAAGTGCAGTGTGAATAAGCGTATCAGAGAATCCACAGCAATAAAACTCAGCAGTATGCAGTGTGTATCAGTGTATCACAGAATCCACAGCCATAAAACTCAGCAATATATGTATCACAGAATCCACAGCCATAAAACTCAGCAATATATGTATCACAGAATCCACAGCCATAAAATTCAGCAGTATGCAGTTTGTATCAGTGTATCACAGAATCTGCAGCCATAAAACTCAGCAGTATGCAGTGTATGTGTATCACATAATCCAGAGCCATAAAACTCAGCAGTATGCAGTGTATGTGTATCACAGAATCCACAGCCATAAAACTCTGTTTAAATATTTTGAATACACTATTAAAAAATATTTTTGATATATAAAAATTGCCCCCTCTCCTGCTTACCTTTGTTTGTTTTTTTTGCTGGCAGGGAGGGGGTTGAATATGAATCATTGGTGGTCCAGTGGCACAGAGAGGGGGTCGAGGAGGGGGAACCCGGCTGGCCGCATCCGATGGATAGCCGCAGGGACCCCTCATCTCAGCGGGCCTGGCGGCAGCCTCCGCTTCCCTGGTGGTCCCTGTGGTTCGTGGGGTGCTGCACTGCGATCTGTGCATGGCGCACAGACCGCACAGCACATCCCTCACTTACACGAGCGGCCGGCAATCGCTGATGACCTGTCACCTGACCACCGGCGCTTACTGACTGTGTCAGAGCGCCGGCGGTCAGGTGACAGGTCATCAGAGATTGCCGGCCGCTCTTGTCAGTGTGGGATGTGCTGTGCGGGGGGCAGGGGAGAGAGGCCCTGTGGGCGCCAGCCACTGACGGTTCAGAGGGGATGGCCCCCGTGCCCAGGGTGCCCCAACACCCAGAGAGGGCCTTCCCGGTGGCAGGATCCAGACCCCAGGACCAGCCGAGGGGGACCCACCTCCGGATAGACTCCCCGTTACCGGGGTAATTACGGGACCGATACCGGGGTTAACCACTGGGGGATGACTGGGGGTACGATGTAAGGCAACCTGGATGGGGGCGGGGTTAGGAGAGGCGAGGTGAATTAAATCAGAGGGGTGCGGGCCAAAAATAGGGGAAGGGGAAACCTGGGGTCCTGAGGTGGAAGGGGGCTTGTGCAAGGTAACAGGTACAGCGGGGCGTGAGGGTATCAAGACAGTAGCAGGGCAAAAGCCCTCGCTTTCGATTGCTGCCTCTATTAACAACGTGTCCGACTGTTGAGAGGCGCTCAACTCCGACACTGCACCGTGGGAGTGCGTTAATGCCACCTCAGTCCTCGTCCCTAAGGCGGCACCACCACCTCCGCCACCCGTGGCCCCGCCGCCGGTGGCCGACCCCCCACCACCAGCACCCCTACAGCCAACTGAGAGCCCCGCAGCCGACCGCAGAACCGCTACTAATGATGCCTCCACCACCGGCCCCGGGACCGCCACTGACCGCGGCACCCCCGCCGACCACAGGTGCGCCCGCAGCTGGGGGCCCCCCCGACGACAGCCACACAGCCCGCGGTAGCAGCAGCACCGGCGGCGGCCACACCACCGGCCGCAGACCCACCGCCAGCAACTGTTCCATATAGCTCGTCTCTACCGGCTTTTCGTCTGGCTGCCGCTGTCTCGCTCCGAGGGCATCGCAGCCCCTGAACAGCGGAGCGGCCACTAGCCTCGGAACCTGTATCAGTCAAGGTGACACCTGACACAAGGCTCTCCTGGGCAGAATCATGCAGGACACCTGCAGCATGCGGTGAGTGTACTGCGGTACCGACACGGCCACCGGCATCACCTTCAGCAACCCCAAAACCATAGCCATGTCATTTCTCACTTCTGTGAGCATATCAGAAACAGTTTGCGCACCGTGCGGCAGCGCCCCAGGTGATTCCAATCTCCCAGATATTCCGTCCATGGTGGATGGAGGATCACCTAGATCTATTAAAATACAAAATTTTGAAACTATTTAGCCGGGGTCTTTTTTGGCAGTTGTAGATTTTGGGGTCTTAAGTTTCAAAAAAGAGTGTTTTCCATTTTTTCATAATTTTTCATATTTTTTTATAGTTAACTAGTTGTAAAGCCTGCCCAGAGGGCAGTCTATTGTGGATATACTGCCCCTGCTCATGGATATACTGCCCCAGCTCGTGGATACTGCCCCAGCACGTGGATACTGCCCCAGCACGTGGATACTGCCCCCGCACGTGGATACTGCCCCAGCCTGCCCAGAGGGCAGTCTATTGTGGGTATACTGCCCCAGCTCGTGGATACTGCCCCAGCACGTGGATATTGCCCCAGCATGTGGATACTGCCCCAGCACATGGATATTTGCCCCCAGCACATGGATATTTGCCCCCAGCACATGGATTTGCCCAGCTCATGGATTTGCCCAGCTCATGGATTTGCCCCCAGCTCATGGATTTGCCCCCAGCTCATGGATTTGCCCAGCACATGGATTTGCCCCCAGCTCATGGATTTGCCCCCAGCTCATGGAGTTGCCCAGCTCATGGATTTGCCCAGCTCATGGATTTGCCCAGCACATGGATTTGCCCAGCACATGGATTTGCCCCCAGCTCATGGATTTGCCCCAGCTCATGGATTTGCCCAGCTCATGGAGTTGCCCAGCTCATGGATTTGCCCCCAGCTCATGGATTTGCCCAGCACATGGATTTGCCCAGCTCATGGATTTGCCCAGCACATGGATTTGCCCCCAGCTCATGGATTTGCCCCAGCTCATGGAGTTGCCCAGCTCATGGATTTGCCCAGCACATGGATTTGCCCCCAGCTCATGGATTTGCCCCAGCACATGGAGTTGCCCAGCTCATGGATTTGCCCAGCACATGGATTTGCCCCCAGCTCATGGATTTGCCCCAGCTCATGGAGTTGCCCAGCTCATGGATTTGCCCAGCACATGGATTTGCCCCCAGCTCATGGATTTGCCCCAGCTCATGGAGTTGCCCAGCACATGGATTTGCCCAGCTCGTGGATTTGCCCCTGGGTCGTGGATATGGTCCCCCAGCTCGTGGATATGGACCCCCCCAGCTCGTGGATATTGACCCCCCAGCTCGTGGATATTGACCCCCCACCAGCGCTCATACTTACCTGTCGAGCGGCGCCAGGAAGTGAAGATTTCCCCGCTTCGGTCTTTGAAGGACCCAAGCCGCGGTCACGTGACCGGGGCTTGGGTCCTTCAAAGCGGAAGCGAGGGAACTTTCCCTCCGCCGCTCGGGGGGTAGGATGCGCGCGGCAGCCGGGTAGAGGCTGCGCCTCTACCCGGCTGCCGCGCGCATCCTACCCCTGAGCGGCGGAGGGAACTTTCCCTTCGCCGCTGGGGACCCGTTAGATGCACACAGCAGCGGGTAGAGGCTGCGCTCGCAGCCTCTACCCGGGCTGCGCCGCGCATCCAAACCCCCGAGCGGCGGAGGAAACTTTCCCTTCGCCGCGGAAGCGAGGGAACTTTCCCTCCACCGCTCGGGGGGTAGGATGCGCGCGGCAGCCGGGTAGAGGCTGCGCCTCTACCCGGCTGCCGCGCGCATCCTACCCCTGAGCGGCGGAGGAAACTTTCCCTTCGCCGCTCTGGGGTCTACCCGGCTGCTGTGTGCATGTGTAACCGCCGCGGCGAGCCGGCAGCCGGCTCGTGCCGCGGCGTTGCATGCGCGCGCAACCAACCGCCGCTGGCTGCGCGCGCATGCGCAGTAAGGCTTTGGCGACGGACAGCCAAAGCCTTACTCTTTTATTATATAGATTATACGATATGATGGAAATAATGGTATCTTTAGAAAGTCCTTTTAATGGCGGGAAAAACTATAAATAATATGTGTGGGTTCCATAAACGAAGAAGAGGAAAACTTGACCTAAACACAAACAGCGCAGAAACGTAAAAACAGCAGCGGGCACTAAGGCTCGGGTCAGACAAGCGCAGTGTTGACGTCTGTTTTTGCGTACATATTAACGTCCGTGGAGGCATAGAATTATGAGCAATGGAGAACAACACACGAAGTGCGTCCGCACCGAACTGCGGACGCACAACGGACGCATCAAACAGACGCAAGTTAGGCAAGAATGTCAATCCGCTAGAGAGATGCTTCTTAAACTGCTAAGGAAATGGTTACACAACACCAGGTACCGTGATCAATTGCACTGATGTATAGATGGCACATAGTAGAGAATCCACAGTGTAGTAGTTCATATGATGCTTAATGAGGAGTGCAGGAGTCGCAAGTATTTCGGCGGAACAGACAGCCGTACAGTAATGCATACTTTAGCTCATGTTATTAAATACTTTTTATTGTATTATTCTGTTTTTATTTTTTCACCATATGATTGTTTTTTTATTCATTGGTATGCGGTTCCATTGAGGCTTTCATTAAGAGTTGTGCCCACCTGAAACAACCTTTGGGCCCTTCAAATTGAGCCTTGGAGGCTCATGAAAACGTGAGTGGTCTGAGTTTTTTTGCTTAGAATTTTTAGGTGCATACATAACTACTCTATGTTATTATCCTTTTTTCCACATATCCATTGAGAAATATCAGCTTTTGAAGTGGCCAGTGGGAGGGCCTATAAGAATTCTACCCACAGGCGAATAGTGCTAGAGCCGGATGAGGCTCTCCATAGTGTGAGTGAGAGTCGACATATCTCTTATCACTTGCATATATGTATCAACTGTATTGCACTATGTTTATGTTTTCTTCTATCTTGAGGTATTGAGATAGCAATTCTTGGGATTTAATTTAGAACTATACTAATCTAGTGATCTGCCATTTCGATGTTCATCCATTTTGTGTTTTAGTCCTTGAGTGCTCTTGAGACCCTATTTTCAGTCTGCTTACTTAACCCCTTAGTGACCGGGCGGTTTTACACAAATCCGTCTTTTAGTGACCGCTGCTGTTTTTACGTTTATGCGCTGTTAGTGCTTAGGTCAAATTTTCCTCTTACTCGTTTATTCAACCCACACATATTATACACCCTTTTTCCTGCCATTAAATGGACTTTCTAGAAATACCATTATTTCCATCATATCGAATAATTTACTATAAAAAAAAATATGAAGTATGAGGGAAAAAATGGTAAAAACACACTTTTTTGTAATTTAATCCCCAAAATCTACAACCACCCAAAACGACCCCGGCTAAATAGGTTCAAAATTTTGTCCCGAGACTAGAAATACCCAATTTTTACATGCGTTTGCTTTTTAACCCCTTCACTGCTGAGACAGTTCACCTATGTGCGCTGCGCTCATTCTGACCATTTTATGCTAATTATATTTAGATGACAGCCTAGGTCCTATTTAATTAACCCCCCCCAGACAAAAAAAACTTTTTAAAAAAAAACATTTTTTTATTTTATTTTTTTTTTATTTTTTTTTTAAAACCAAACCTGGTCATGTTTGGTATCATTTGAAGGGCCATAATCAGGCCTTTCAAATGATGGCAAATATGACCATCTAGCTGCCATGGATCGGGAGATAAAGGGATCCTTAGGATCCCCTTATCTCCACATGGCAGCTAGATGGTTAACTGGCCATGGTTAACTGGGTGGGGGGGACCTGGAGGCTTGGCTGACATCCAAGATGTCAGCCCCCCTCCAGGTTTGAATCGCGTTTTGGCGCCAATTGGCGCCGCAACGTGATCCGGCTGCGAAACGGTTAATGCCATACACCGCTGGAAAGGGGAGGCTCTCCCCTCTCCAGCGGTGCAAATGGCATCTCCCTAGCTTCAATGGTTGGGGAGATAGAGGGCTCCGAAGGAGCCCCCCCTCCCCTCCATTGAAACACATGGGGGCACCTTCTGATGACGTCACCACGCAGCGTGGCGACGTCATCAGCCTCGCTTGCCCATGTAAATCACATGGGCAGGCTTCCTCCCTGCCAGATCGCCGTGGGATCCGGCGAGGGAGGTGAGTATCGGGCGGGAGGGGGATTAGGCGCCGCTGACGTACCCTGTACGTCCGCGGGTCTAAGGGAGACCAGAGGACAAGACGTACAGGGTACGTCAGGGGTCCTTAAGGGGTTAAAGAATGTGATTTGTCAGCAAAGCCAAAGAAGGAAGTGTTGACAAATTGAAGAATTATGGAGACAGCTGAAAGCCCAAAATGAGAATGAAGGGTAAAGATGACATCATGTGTAAAGTTAGGTGCTAACTCAGACATATGGTAACTGTCACGTGACAATATGGGTATGTTGGGAAGGGACCTGTATTTTTAGAACAATGTATAAAAGCAGTTGAGTCTGATGTTCTCGTCACTCAAGTTTTTGAACAGATACGATCTGTTTCTTGAGTCCGGCAGGTGCCAGCTGAATAAACGCCAAGATTGCTAAACGTCCGTCGAAATTAATAGGCTGCGATATTGTGAGGGTAGGATGTACTTTCAACAACACTTTCCCTCTTCAAAAATGGCGCTCGACGGTTCAGACTGGCGGAAGTTGGAACATGGTGATGTAATCACCATGCGCCTGTCTACATGCCGGATGTCTGCCGCTGCTATGCCCACGAACACCTGGGAAAGATATCACCTCATGGACGGTGGGAGCCCGCTGGTTCGGGACCCCAAAACGTCCGGAAATAAGCTTGTTTTAAATGCCCATCAATGTTGCGAGGGCAAGCTATATTGTGGACACCATTTCCCTCTTCCAAAATGGCGATCGATGGCTCAGAGGGGCGGGGTCGAGGTAGATGGACGTAATCATTATGCGCCCGTTTGTATATTGAACGTTTGCTGGTGCTGCGCCTCTAAATGATTGGTGGAAGTAGGGTGTGTTAGTACCAATTAAGTTAATGAGGTTGTGGCTTGACACCGCCTATTTCCCTTATCTTTTTTGTATAAATGAACATACACTGCATTGTATTATGTATATTTTCTGCACTTTGATAAAGACCAATTAGGTCGAAACACGTTAGTGCTGCAATAAATTTTACTTTATTTTATCCTGCCGACTTTTCGTCTGTGACATATCCCGGGGATCCAATATTTCATCTATGGACCAGGTTATCACCACGGATGGTTGCTGGTAGGACGGGCTGGTGAGATCATATCCACAGATATATGCCTATATAGTCCAGAGCCGACTTTATGGGGCTCAGAAAAAAGTGAGTTGAATACTTTCTCTCTGGAAACAGGTGTCATAAGGATGTACTGCGCAATGTATGTCTCCTATTATGTTTTCTAGATTATCTTGAAGTATTACTCACTGGACACTTGGCGTAAGCGCGAGGACTCTACCCATTATTTTATCCATTGACTATTCGCACTTGGGAGTGTGCGTTGTGCCCTTGCTGCTACCCAAGACCGACCATCTACATATTATCTGTGCCATTTTTTCCACCTTATTGTTTTTTTCATTATCTATTTTCTCCAATAGGTGGGGCTGCGATACCTTTCTGTCAATTATGTCCATATTTGATTATAGAGACAATTGGCACCAGAATGTTAATCAATTATTCGATGTTATTCTAAATGATGATATGATTACTGACTCAGTTTTGGTCAGTGACAATTTGGACATTATATGTAACAATTTGGAAAAACTGTTGACTAAAATGGGACATTTTCACTCTAGAAAAATATATTGAAAAAAAGATTTCACCTAGAGGTTTAAGATTTACGAAATGGCCCACGTTTGATAGAGAGAAAGAACTGTTTTTGACAATCTGGAACAATGCACTAGATTCTTTTTCTGTGGAAATGATGCATATTGTCATTAAGCAGAGGATAGACACTCTGTCTGATTTGGATAAATCTATTTCCATTATTCGCGACAAACTTGAACCCATTAAAAATCTGAAGACTTCCTAACTCTCTCCAAGAAAATAAAGAAAGATTGATTAAGGTTGAATTTAACATCGCTAAAAGAAAAAAACTAAATTTTTACGAGATATTCAGGATTTCGCAACTGGGACTGTAAGAAAAAAGACCAAAAGAGTTAAATGTCCATAAAGGACTGGTAAACACACCCAAGAGATCGAATAATCGTAAACAGAATTCTTATAAAAGTTTTAATAATAATCGACCATTTAAAACACCACAGCTGAATAAATTCAATCAGCAGGTTAGTGTTAGACGTGATTCTTTTCACAACAACACTAACCAACATACACCTCAACAAAATTTAAGAAATAACCATGATGGTGGACTCTCAACCCCATATGTTTGGCAGAGGGTGAATTATAAAAATAAAAATAAAAACGGGAATGGGAATAGAAATTATTCCACTCCACAAGCAAATATACTATAGGACTCATGACCAGATTCCTAGGTCAAACAGATATGAGGCATTAGAGCCACAAGAGCAGTTAGAGTCTCCTTTCTCTAGGGTGAGTTTTTTAGACCGGCAACCGCTTCAAAATCACAAAAAAAAATACAGCTACAGTCCTAAAAAGAACAAGGGAAGATGTGGACGAGGAGTCAGAGGAGGACAGACCAGAACAGAAGAGGAGAAGAGAGAAAAGAGATAACAATCTTTAATCTCTCAAAAAAACCACTGACCCTGACCCAGAAAATGTCCTTAGGAAGGGACTCAAATTCGCACCAAGTGTGGGTTTGAATAAATTTGAAACTTATCTCGACATCAATAGATATACCAGGAAACTTTGACTGAAAAAATATTTTTTGGATAAAGAGAATATAAATATTCAAAATAAGGAATCAGAATTTGTCCACACTTCCTTAAAGAAAAAAATCGAGTTTTTACCCCTTCTTTTTGAAGAGTGATAGCATGAAAACCTTTGAGAAGGCATGTGTAGAGGATATTAGAAAGATTAAACCTTTGAATAAATATCAACACAATCTTACCCATACTGAAATTCTGGCATTAAACCATCTTATAAAAGATAATGAAGTGGTTATAAAACCTGCCGATAAAGGTGGTGGAGTGGTGATCCTTGATAGACAGCAATATCTAAGTGAGATTCAGAGACAATTGCAAGATGTGGATATTTATGAGAAATTACCTTCAGATCCTTCCCTTATAATAGCAAATAATTATAGAAGTCATCTGACCAAGGGAGTAGATTTGGGTATTTTAAATAACCATGAGTACGATTTCCTCCTCCCTAAATGTCCTATCATTCCAGTTATCTATGTGCTGCCTAAATTGCACAAAGATCCCATCTGCCCACCAGGTAGACCAATAGTTTTGGGAATAGGATCTATCCTATCCCCCCTTTCAGAGCATATCGACCACATTTTACAGCCAATAGTGGTCACACAACCAGCTTATTTGAAGGACTCAATTAGTTTACTCCAAATTCTGGATGATATGATTTGGATGGAGGGATCATATATGGTTACTTGCGATGTTGGTAGTTTATATACCATCATTGAGCATCCGAAAGGATGCGAGGCTGTTCGCTACTACATGGAGTTAACCAAGCTTTTCCCACTGACACAGATTGACTATGTGATAGATGGAATCAATTTAATTTTGAACAACAATTTTTTCTGGTTTGAGGGTGACTTCTACCTACAACGTAGAGGTATGGGCGATGGGGACCAGGTTCGCCCCCAGTTATGCTAATTTATTTATGTCCTACTGGGAAAACCAGTTTGTTTATTCTGGACATGACTGGGGTTCGAGCCTGGTCCTCTATCGCCGTTACATAGATGATATCTTTTTCATTTGGAGGGGGGATCTTATGTCTCTGAATTCTTTTTTGAATCATCTAAACTCCAATACATGGGGAATATCACTTACCACTGATATTAGTGATGCTAAGGTTCACTTTTTGGACTTAGAAATTTTAAGAGAAGGCAATACTCTTATTACCGAAACCTATTTTAAACAGGTTGATATTAATAGTTTCATTCATATAGAAAGCTGCCATCATGCCCCATGGCTGACTAATATCCCGAAAGGCCAAATCTTGAGAATTAGGCGTAACTGTTCGAAATTAAGTGATTTTGAGGAACAGGCGGAACTTCTGAAAAAACAGTTTGTACAAAAAGGTTACGATGAAACTGCGATAAATGAAGATCATGAGAAAGTGAGAAAGATGGATAGGTCCCAATTACTTAGCTACAAAAAGAGAAATAACGATGGGGATAAACTCGATCCACTGGTGCCTTTTATCACGAATTACTCCACAAACCATAACAGCATATTAAAAATTCTTAAGAAAAATTGGGGTTTGTTACACCAGAATAAAGACATTATCAAGTACATAGGTGATAAACCTAAAGTTATCTACAGAGGGACTAAAAACCTAAAGATGTTGTTGACCAAAAGTGTTTTGGATAAAGAAAAAGCCCCAGGAACCTTCCTTTCTAAGTTTAAAAAGATAGGTTTTCACAAATGTGGACTATGCATCTGCTGTAGGACCGCAATAAATAGCACTAGATGTTTAATGGATTTTAAATCACATTCCAATAACCAGGTGTTCTCTATTCAAACATCTTTGACCTGTAATTTTACTAATATGATTTATCTATTGTGGTGTCCGTGCGGGCTACAATATATTGGACGAACTACTAGGATGCTGAAAACTAGAGTAGCTGAACATATATATAACATCAAAAGGAAGTATGATAAACATAGCGTATCAGCCCATTTTTCTAAACATCATAATGGTAACCCTAAACTTCTTGCTTCGCTGGTATTCAACATGTTAAAAAACATTGGAGAGGGGGTGATATTGAAAAGAATTTAAACCGTTTAGAAGCCAAATGGATATTTGATATAGGATGTCTAACACCTGAGGGCTTGAATATAGATATGGAAATTAATGCTCTATTATAATTCAATTACCATTATGCTTTTTATATGACTCACATTTTATATTTCACATTTTATTATCCACTCTACATGACACTACTATATGTTATGTGGAATAGTATATGCACTATTCCCCAACTCGATCAGTGACGTGACATATGTATGTTATATGCTTATTGTGCAGAATATGTTGATCGAACTGGCG
>RXON01000967.1:0-56373 GCA_009667805.1 Leptobrachium leishanense | reverse complement strand
ACCTGGGGGCATTATCCATGAGACCTGGGGGCAATATCCATGAGACCTGGGGACAATATCCATGAGACCTGGGGGCATTATCCATGAGAGCTGGGGCATATATCCATGAGACCTGGGGCATTCTCCATGAGATCTGGGGGCTATATCCATGAGACCTGGGGCATTATCCATGAGACCTGGGGGCATTATCCATGAGACCTGGGGGCATTATCCATGAGACCTGGGGGCAATATCCATGAGACCTGGGGGCATTATCCATGAGACCTGGGGCATTATCCATGAGACCTGGGGGCATTATCCATGAGACCTGGGGGCATATATCCATGAGACCTGGGGGCAATATCCATGAGACCTGGGGGCAATATCCATGAGACCTGGGGGCATTATCCATGAGACCTGGGAGCATATATCCATGAGACCTGGGAGCATATATCCATGAGACCTGGGGACATTATCCATGAGGCCTGGGGCATTATCCATGAGACCTGGGTGCATTATCCATGAGACCTGGGGCATTATCCATGAGAGCTGGGGGCATATATCCATGAGAGCTGGGGGCATTATCCATGAGAGCTGGGGGCATCATCCATGAGAGCTGGGGCAATTATATCCATGTGAACTGGGAAAATATATCCATATAACCAGTGCCTATGTATATATTCTGGGAGTCCAGTGCTGTGTATATAATTCTGGGGGTCTGGGCCTGGATATATATATAGATTATATATAAACGCGTTAGTCCAGTTTCCAAAATTGCGAGTATACCTGTACGTAGTGATACCTTTCACTGATCAGTATAGTTTCCAGTTTACACTCTTGAAAGCTTGTCTTTTAAATGTAAAGTTAACCCAATAAAAATGGTATCACCGGCTCGTCCGGCTATACTCGTGATATATATATTTTTTCTTCAGGTAATAGGGGTTGTGGAATTCGTGGGTGAGTTCCTTCACTTTTTTTCCCAGGACTTGACCCCTGCTCTGGGGACAGAGTCAAGTAAGTGCACCTAAGAAACTACCTGGTTTTCTAAAACATTCTTCCTCACCTAAACTCCCACTCTCTGACTTGGAGGCACAAGATCAAGAGAGGGGAACCAGGATACAAGGAGGAAGAACGGACGTTTTTTCTGATAAAGAAAACCAGAGACTGCTCTTTTGTGTAAAAAGACACTGCAGTACACCACAGAGCCACTAGGTGGCAACCTTAGATAAGGAATAATTACACCAGCATTTGCTCATTTCTGTTTTCTCTGTATTTTGACCCACACTGTATGCATTGTTCCCCAGCACACTCTGTTTACACCGTATGGGTTATACACTATCCCAGACATACATACTGGAGACAAGAGTAAAAATCACAAGGGGATTTTTTTGATACATCCTCCTACCTGCGAGGAGCGCCATATAGTGGGGACCCCCCCCCCCATTCTCCCATTAGTCATTTTTAGCCTTTAAAATAAAACTTTAGGAGCTAATACAAAGCTTGCAAACTGCTTGCGTCCAGTAATTTCTATTTTTTTTGTTAGAGTCCAAATTTAAATTTATTCTACTCACATTTACAAGAGTTATTCCTTGTCAGAGCGTAACAGTCATGAGCACAGCTACAAGTCAAGCAAAAACAATGCGAGAAAGAACAATAAAAGGAAGATAATAATTTATTTATTTAATGCAGGTGTCAATCACAGTTGAAGAGACTGACTGACGACTGACCTCAATATGTCCAAACCTCCAAGTGGTGCACAGAAGCGAAAGAAGAAGCAGGAGTTGGAGGAAAAACTATGTAGAATTCCAAAAATAACTGGTTTTCTTGTACGTGCAAGTGGATCCTCTGCACAGCCTACTGCGTGTGGATCTTCTGAAGAACATGCTAGTACATCTTCTCAGGAAGTGATACCTGCTCAAAGTACATCTGAATGTACCTCTGACACTGATACCGATGTGTCTTCTGATCAACTTATGCCACTAGAAACCACACCAGTGTCCATGGAGGTGGACAAACAGGGCCTATCCAGAAATGTTAGTTTGCTGCCTAACGTCCGTACTATGGAAGTGCAAGATCCTTCTGCTGAAGCGGTTGTCATACTGCCAGAATCTGTTGAGAATTCAGGTTTTATGAATGACATTGGTTTGTGGCCCAGCAACACAACTGCTGAGATGTGGGAGTACTGGTCCAAAAATGAGAATTTGGCGGTGAGAAAACCTCTGGAACAATTGCGACATGAAGGGTTTGCTAAAACATTCAAAGACGGACGTTGCTGTACTATAGACATGGTTATTCGTATCTGTCCCAATGGGGATAAGGTTGAACAGAAGTGGTTTTGCTACTCAACAACACGGGCAGAATCTTCTGTTTTCACTGTAAATTGTTTAGTTCATCGCGAAATGCATTTTCCAATGTGTGGCTTCAGCGACTGGAAACATGTCAGTGAAGGAATTTCATCCCACGAGCAGTCTCAAAACCATATTCACGCTGTGATTGATACAGCCAAATATTCAAAACTGGAGGGACGGTTTGACTATACAATGCAAAAACAGATTGAAGAGCTGACAAGCTATGGGCAAAACCTAGTAAAACGTTTGCTTAGTGTCATCATTTTACTTGCTGAAAGAGGATTGGCTTTTAGAGGGGATGATCAAAATATTGGATCTCCACACAATGGCAACTATCGCGGTATTCTGGAAACAGTGTCAGAGTATGATGCTTTCCTAGCACCACACATCCAAACAAGGGCAAACAAGGGCAAACAAGGGCAAACCAGGGCAAACAAGGGCAAACAAGGGCAAACAAAGGCAAACCAGGGCAAACAAGGGCAAACAAGGGCAAACAAAGGCAAACCAGGGCAAACAAGGGCAAACAAGGGCAAACAAGGGCAAACCAGGGCAAACAAGGGCAAACAAGGGCAAAGGATGTACAAGTTACCTATCCGCAAGTGTTTGGGAGGAACTTATACAAATAACTGGGAAAAAGATTTTAGAAGTTGTCATCAACCATGTTAAAAGGGCAAAATACTACTGTGTGTCTGTAGATTGATCTGAAGATGCTTCCCATATTGATCAGCTCACAGTGGTTTTGCGATATTTAGAAGGAAATCAACCTGTGGAGCGTTTTTTTAACCTTCTTACCCTCAACGGGTCATAAAGGAGAGGAAATGGCAAATGCTCTCCTGACATTTCTTAATGATGTTGGACTAACAATACAAGAATGGCGCGGACAAAGTTACGACAATGCCAGCAATATGTCGGGTCACTACAAGGGTCTGCAAGCAAGAATTGTTAGCCTGAATAAATATGCAAAGTACATGCCTTGTTTTACGCACTCACTAAACCTTGTTGGGAAGGATGCTGCAAATTCGTGTAGTGAGGCGGTAAGGTTTTCTGATTTCGTACAAGCTCTATGTATTCTTTAGTGACTCAACCAGGCGCTACAAGAAGCTTAAAGACAAGCTTGACGAAAAAGGCCTTTCTGTGTCCATGCCAAAAAGCCTAAGTGACACACGTTGGTCATGTCGTGCAGATGCTTGTCAGGCACTAGTCCATGGCTATGAAAATATAATGGACATTTTTTTTTAAATTTCAGCCGACTGTGAAGAAAGGTCTGAGTGCCGTAATACTGCAAAAGGACTTCTCGATCAGATGAGCAGACTTGAGAGCGGGATGTTTGCAGAATTCTGGAACACTGTTCTCCAGCGCTTCAATAGCAGCAGCAAAACTTTGCAGAACGCTCAGCGGAACCTAAATTCAGAAATTGGAGTTTTGAAATCACTGAAAGATTTTATTAATGAACAGCGCCATAAATTTGATGTGTTTGAAGAAGCTGCCAAGTCTCTCACCGAAACTGAAGAATATACCTTGGAACACCATCGTCTTCAACGCAGGAATGTCCGCCAGCAGCCACTTGACTATGGACACAGCAAGGAAGCACAATTAACGCCAAAGGAGACTTTTTACACTAAGGCCTTTCTCCCATGTGTTGACAAACGTTTAGTGTGTCTGGAGCATCGACTGGGAGCCTACAGTGACGTGTGCCATTTATTTGGTTTCTTTATAAACTTTCCAGCAATGGACTGTGATTGCATTAAAATTGCAGCAGAAACGTTGTCTGCTTTCTACAAGCATGATCTGGGCACAACATTTGCTGATGAGTTAACTCCGTTTCAGTCATTCATTTCTTTGTTCCTCAGAGAAAAACCAGAGGATTGCGGCATAGAGCAATTTATCTACAATACCATTTTTGAAGAGATACTTTCCCCAACACAGAAATGGCTTTAAAAGTATATCTGACTCTAATGATCACTAACTGTTCTGGTGAACGATCTTTTTCAAAAATTTACAACGCACAACAATGAGACAAAGTCGTCTCCCCAAACTGTCTATGATGTCTGCGGAATCCGATACACTTTGCAGTATTGACTTTACTGACATTACAAAGATATTTGCTGCTCAAAAAGCACGTAGACTGATTGTATAACTTGCTTTAAAGCAGGGCTCAAAATTTCAAGTCCCAAGCTACTAGCCAGGCCTTAAGAGTTACTCGCCAGTGGCACTAGTTGCCCCACCTAACCCTTATCCTGCCCTGCCTGCATCTGCATTTCCACTCGCCCTCATGTAATTTCCACTCGCCAAATGAGAGTAGGCGAGTGGAAATTTTGAGGCCTGCTTTAAAGTATTCACTTTTTATGTAAAATGTTTCTGCACTTGAGATTAATGGTTTATAATTAATTGTTTGCTACAGTATCTACTATGTTCTTAACATTCCTATTAGGCTACAGCTACTGCCTTTTTCATAGCAACTGTTGCCTAAAAGGAGTTTTAATAACATCGCAAATAAGGTTACTCAGCCACCTGATTACCTATTCTCAAAATTGAGTGTAGTATGCACTTTATTCCTATCGTTGGATTTTGACGTTTTCGTATAGGTTATTGGATTGATATGTGTTGTTGTTAATTGTATTTTTATTTAATAATATTTTTTGTTCTTACTAGACTATATAGCTATTTGTTTTACAGTTGAGACATAATAATGTTCATTTGCACTTTATTACTGAAAGTTATTAAGATATGTTCTTGGGAGAAAAGGCATGTTAATAACTGTTAATAAAAATATATGATGAGAAGGAGCCTAGAAGAGTCTATAATTGGCAGCATGTACGTACTGTTACAGATCAATCTAAGGACTTGTTTGTGAGCCAGTTCTTTGTTTACATTATTAAAGCTTTTTGAGACAAGTCCATGATGTATGTGTGTTTTTTATGTTTTTTTTGGGATGTTGGAGTTGGGGAGCAAAATTATACGGTGGTCGGGCTTTTGGGAGGGGGGGGCCCCAAAAAAATGTTTGCCCAGGGTCCAATCAATATTAAAGACGGGCCTGAAAAACAGCAGCGGTCACTAAAGGACGGATTAGTGTAAAAGCGCCCGGGCAGTAAGGGGTTAATGCAGTGTGTGATATCACTGACCTTTATACACAAGTAGGGTGCGAGCTATTTGCAGACGTGCATGGCTCACAGCTTCCGCAGAGGTCTTCACACTCTGGATGGTCTTGGTTCTTAGGAAGTCCTTTCCAAACTGTAAAATAACAGTTAACTGACAGGTTTAAACATTTGTTATGAATTGACTGAATCAATGGGACCAAAAACTTTTACCATCAAAATGAAAACACCACAACTACTGCGGTCCTGCTGGTTCTGGGGGTCCATGATGCAGGTTTTCCATTGGACTCCCTGGTCTTTCCGCTTGTTGAACCTCAGAAACAAACGAATGAAAACAATTGCAATTAATGCACATCGGTTTGTTACACTACCGTTTCTGTAACACGACCACTTACCTCCAGTTTTCATGCAATTTAGAACAATAGGGTATTTCTTTCCCCATCGGGTCAATCACCAAAAGTATCTTCACGGACATCATGATAATCCAGAGCAATTAAAAAAAGAATGTTTGTTATTGAAATTCATCCCTTTAATATATATAGAGCAGTTGCACTCTGTATAGTCATAGGGTTAAAGTTAAATATCTGTATACATAAAAAAATGAATTGGAATATAATAGTGTACAATAACAGGAGTAAAGAAAGGGAAACTTTCTTCAACAATAAATAGCAGCAAAATCCAGTGATTTCCGGTGTTTACTGGACACGGCCAAAGATCCTCTGGAAACATCTCCTGAAGAATAGGTGTAAAGGGAGTTAGCAATAAATCTTAGATAATTAATAGATAGATAACGTGCTCATTATGACAATTAACTAACCTTTCCACCTTTACGCACTTTACCATGGAACAATGCTGTTGAAACCACTGCACGAAGCTGTCGGACTGATTCCTGTTATAAATTTAATTAAAACTTTGAAATAAAAAAAAAAAAAACAATTAAAGAGAAGTATACACATAGCTCACACATAATTCACACTTGCCTGCCGGTTTCCCTTCACTGCTGAGCCATTTCACATCTTAAAAAAACATATTATTCTTTTTTTTATTATTATTTTTATAATTTTTTTTCTTTACCTTAAAAATGGTCATATTTGGTATCATTGGAAAGACCATGCTCTGGCCTTTCTAACGATACCAAAATTGACCCTGCTAGCTGCCAGGAGTCAGGAGATATCGGGATTCAAAGGAACCCTCTATCTCCACCCCATCTTTCCTTAGGAGTCAATTAGGACGTTCCCCACACGTCCTCAGCAGTGAAAGGGTTTTAATCAGGTGGTGGAGGTATGCGTCAATAACCTGCATTGTAGAAGATTTTAACAAATTTATAAAACAATCTTAGATGTTTTGCTTTTGGAAACATTTTTCAACTGTGTCGTCCCTTACCTCGTCAACCAGCCATTCACTTCCACGTAGTGTGTGCAATGAAGACACATACAGTTTGTATGGTCCCACCTCCACTGCTACCGAGCCATCATCTTCCTTAGCCCACAGCATTTTTACTGTTGAAAAAGGGAGGGGAAAGGCAGGGGGGTGGGTTTGGGATGGGTGGGGTTTTGATGGAAATTAAACTACATAATATATGTTTGTATACTTTGTAACCAAAGCCAATATAGGTTTCGTATGTCTAATGTGAACATTCCAAATGATCCAAAATAAACATAGAAATGTCATCCAAATATGACATCATAGGTGCAGACATAAAAGTGATACTTTGCATGTTGTCGTTGATAATGTGTTTTTATTGGAGAGGATTTTATTTTCAGCCTTGTTTCCAGTTTGGAATATATCACATTTTTACAAGGTGTTAACTCAACCTGTATTGTGCATTTGGTATAATATCAAACTTGTACCAATAAATCGATAAAGCATAATGGCAAAGAGTGCCAACTGTAAACAAAACGGCCAGAGTGGCCAAAAGATTGTAAAGGCCAGCCAACAGGGCACGGCCAAAAATACCACCAACGGGGTCTAACTAGTAACAGAATGCAGTAACCTGTGTCTTCTACGGTTTGCGGGACATTGAGCGATGTATCTGGCGAGTGCTTAAAAATGAAAGATTGCAGCATTAAATTATAAATAACTTGTGATTTAATACACTACATTAGGGAAGAACAGACTAATAACAGCAACAGGTACATGGTATTCAAAGAAGATGTATGGAAGCTATTCAGACATTGCATTTCTTTGTACCTCAACAATGACAACCGGTTTATCTTTCTCCATTCTCGGGGCGTAACAAATGACTGAGGGTCTACTTTGTATGGAAGATGTTGTGCTATTGATTTCTTCATTGGCTTCCATTGAACGTCTGTTAGCAGTTTCATCAAAGGAGACTGGGCTGGCTTCACTTTTGCTCCTTCGGTTCGGCTTAAGATGATCTATATTGGATTTCCTTTTCAGTCTTTCCTTCTAAATTTGCCAGTGTGACCCTTTTCCCTGTTATCGCCCGGATAACATAAGGGTCATATAAATCTGGCTCAATCCTTCCGCCCTTCCTTCCTTGCTTACGCATATTGTATAGAATGACCTCATCTCCGACAGTATAAATCACATTTTTATCCTTTTTTTTACTTTCTTCTCATAGGTTACTTTTTGTTTGTTCTGTGACTTTGAGATGTTTGTCTTTGGGTTTCTTTGTTATTCTCCATCGCAGATTTCTTCTCCTCCATGAAAGATGCATAGTTTGTTTCCTCCGCGAGTAGAATATTGGAAAGCTACAATATTGTGGGTGAAATGTGAATAATTTCAAACAAAACAAAGTGACAAATTACAAACAAAAATGAAGACAGAAGAAAACTAACCGGCATCTCAACTGGAACCACGCAAGGAAAAACTGCCTCCCTGCCGGACAGTAACATAAAAGGGGAACATTTAGTGGTGGATTGGACTTTGGACCGCAAAGAAAATAGGGGTTAAAAGACTCTGAGGAGGCTGTAATGCTGTTACTTGTTTACAGGTACTTTTTAATGATTTAAATAAACCATCTCCTTGTATTTTTGACTTAAGACCCTGAGTGGGTCCATTCATGCGTTATTCTCTCTGTATATATGTCTGGTATGGATATACATATATATCTGAGCTCTGTGTGTGGTATCAGTGCATTCCTATTCCTAAATGGCCATTAATTTATATTAGGGCTGTGGAAATTAATGATTAATTGTTCGATTAATCGTTAATCTTTGGTCGACTAAAGTTATCTTTAATGAACCGCCAGCCGCCCCGTGCTCTGCTCTCTACGAGCGTTCATGAAGCTTGGCCGCTCGCCTGGGATCCACCAGCTGCGATCTCGCGAGATCGTGGAGTTCAAGTGATCAGGTGGTTCCCAGGGTAGCGGCCAAGCTTCATGCACGCTCGTAGGGAGCAAAGCACTCGGCGGCTGGCGGGTCTATAATATTTACTCGGAGGGGCCTGGCAGACGCAGAGGAGGTGAGAGCTGGGGGCAAAATAGCCATGCGTGAGCTGGGGCAATAAAATATACATATGAGCTGGGGGCAAATCAGTGATGGATTGTTGTAACTAACTAGTGTCAGGTGATTGTATATAATGCATAATGTGCGGTGTGTATGAGTGTATCACAGAGCTCAATAGCAATAAAACTCACAGTAATGTGCGGTGTGTATGAGTGTAACACAGAGCTCCACAGCAATAAAACTCACAGTAATGTGCAGTGTGTATGAGTGTGAGTTTTATTACTGTGGAGCTCTGTGTTACGCTCATACATACCGCTCATTACTGTGTTTATTGCTGTGGATTCTGTTATACGCTCATACACACTGCACATTACTGTGAGTTTTATTGCTGTGGATTCTGTGATACGCTCATACACACTGCACATTACTGTGAGTTTTATTGCTGTGGATTCTATGATACAGTAATGTGCAGTGTGTATGAGCGTGAGTTTTATTGCTGTGGATTCTGTGATACGCTCATCTCATGATAAAGCCGCATCTTTTAGGCTAGGGTCAGACTGAGGCAGTGCGAACGCGCGTGCAGGCGCACTTAATCACGGCCGTAGTAGCAGCAAACGCCGAGCAATGACGGCCAATATACGAAGTACGGTCGCACGAAAGTCCGGCTGCGCAACGCAAGTGGCAAACGAACGCATTTTGTCGAGAACGTAATACCGCTAGTACGGTTGTACAGAGTGCGCTGCGTCCGCTAGCGGCGTGTGTGCGTGAATTGGAGATGTCAGACACTGCTAATGTCCGGCCAACATAACGTCCAGATGCACAAAGTGTTTTATAGATGATCCGTACAAAATCACGAACGCAAATGCGCATCGTCTGACCGCTTTCGCGTATTCCGTGAAAAAATGCGTTCGCAGGCACCAACGTACGTTTTGACGCTGGACGTCAGAAATGCGTTCGTCTGACCCTGGCCTTAAGCGGCGAAACTGGTCGAGATGTTTTTATTTTTTTAACTGCTTAATTCTATCTCTTATCCTCCTTGATACCGGCCTAAGCTGTTACTACAACCTTTTCACAATGGTGATTTAGCCTATGATGGCTTCAGTATTGGGCAATGTGTGCTTTGACTTTGGTTACTGATCACAACAACTGGTGTTCGGCGGTGCTGTGCCGTTATTTTAGATTTTTCTAGTTTATAGAATTATTGTGATAAACAATGTAATGTAGAATCTTTTATGTAAAGCAATCACTGTGGAAATAATTCTCCCTTATACTCTCTATTTATGCTTCTTCTAGTACTTTGTAGCATTGCTACTTATCAGGCTTTTTCTACAACGGTAAATGTGCACCTCATCGCCCATATATATTGCTGCTAGTTGTGCATTACTTATGTCAAATAGGTCCATAATAATTGTTCTGCTGCTTTGGATTGTAATTGTATGTAATTTATGCATGTTTGCTTTATTTTATTTATTTATTTATTTATAAAGGATTTTACCAGGAAGGATACATTGAGATTTCTCTCGTTTTCAAGTATGTCCTGGGTTCAAGAACATTGAATTGTTACAGAAATACAAAGTAATACAATGCAAGATATTAAAAAAAAACAACACAAATATACAGATTAACAGAAAAATATGTAGGAAATATAGTCACTAGGTTACATGTTTACAGGTGCATTCTGTATTGAGGTATGTTAGTAAGGAGCTTTTGAGTGACTTAAGACTGGGGGAAGATTTGATGGTGTCTGGGAGGTTATTCCATAATTGTGGTGCTCTGTAGGAAAATGAGGACCGAGCCACTGTCTTTTTGTATTGTGGTATAGCAAGTAAGGTGCTGGTCCTGGATCGGAGGTTATAGGATGAGGGAGCTGCTGGGGGAAGCAGTCTATTCAGGTAGGGTGGCAGCTTCCCAGAAATGCTATTAAACACCAGGCTGGAAAGGTGAAGGGTGCGTCTGGATTCCAGCGATGGCCAGTTTAGCTCTTTTAACATGTCACAATGGTGGGTCATGTAGTTACATTGTAGCGCAAAGCGGCACAATGAGTTATACAATGTAGTAAGTTTATGAAGGTGTGTTTGCGGGACGGCTGCATACACTACATCTCCGTAATCAATAGCCGGCATAAGCATTTGCTGTACAATCTGCTTTCTTACCGCGGGACTCAGGCAGGATTTGTTTCTGTACAGGGCACCTAGTTTGGGGTAAAGTTTAGATGAGAATTTTTCGATGTGGGGGCCAAAGGATAGATTAGGGTCCAACCACATACCTAGATATTTGAGAGAAGTGACTGTGGTCAGAGTGCCATTTGATTTTGTCCCAACACATAGATGGGGATTTTGCAATTTGTGTAGTTTAGGTGCGGTTCCAAAGAGCATCGTTACAGTTTTGTCAGTATTTAAAAAAAGTTTGTTGTTTTTGATCCACTTTTCTACCTCTGTGAATTGTTCTTGCAGCACGACCTCCAGCTGCGGGAGATTTGGTTTGCTGGTATAGATCACAGTGTCGTCTGCGTACATATGTACAGTTGAGGCTTTGCAGACGTTGGGCAGATCATTTATGAATATTGTGAACAGCAGGGGGCCTAGTATTGAGCCTTGGGGTACACCGCAAGTGACTGGGAGCGGGGAGGAGGAGCTGCCAGAAATTGACACATATTGTGATCGGTCGGATACATATGATTGATATCAGGTTAGCGTGCGATCACCAATGCCAGAGTTTTTAAGTTTTTCTAACAAGATGCCATGGTCTCTACCGTGTCAAAGGCCTTGGCAAAATCAAGGAAGATGGCTCCAGTTAGGTTTCCTTGTTCCATCCCAGCCTGGATATCATTGCAGACTTTCAGAAGGGCGGTTGTAGTTGAATGATTTGGACGAAGCCTGATTGATCCGGGGTTAAGTAGTTCCAATATTGATAATAATCACGTAATTGTGTGTAGACACATTTTTCCAAGACTTTTGACATTACAGGGAGCAACGATATCGGACGGTAGTTGGATACCAAAGTACTGTCACCACTTTTATGGATAGGTACCACTCTCGCAGTCTTCCAGAGTTTGGGTATGTATCCAGTCGCCAGTGACTCATTTATTAGGGTTGCAACAGGATTTGCAATTGCAGGCGCACTGATTTTCAGCAGCATTGCTGGTATTTGATCAGGTCCAGACTGGTATTTCATTTTTTGCTTATGGAGAAGTTTAGTAACGACACTGACAGGCACTGGTCTAAAACTGAATTCCTGTCTGATACAGGGACTTTGCACAGTTGGGGGTGCCTGACCTGCATGAGGCCTCTCTGATTGCATGTCATTTCCTAGCTTGGCAATCAAAGTGGTGGCACATCCAACAAAATAATCATTAAAGGCATTTGCTACATCTAGGGGGTGTTCCAGTGTTTGGTTGTTTACTTTGACAGCAGCTGGCTGGGAGTGGACTGGGGGTGCTTGTATGTTACTTATGGTTCTCCAAAAGTTTCTAGGGTTTGATATGTTATTGTTTAGATTTTCATTGAAGTAATGGGCTTTGGCCATTTTTGTTTGTTTTGTGCATTCATTCCGGCATTTTCGGTATTCGTAGTGATCGTTCATGGAACCAGTACTCTTGAAATTTGACCACCTTGAATCTCTAAGCTGGTACATTAGTGTAAGATCAGCTGTAACCCAGGAGATCTGCATCATTAAACACATGGTACCAATTGATGCCGGTATTAATGGGCGTTTGATGGTCTGGTGCTGCTGCTTATTATATATTCCCACTTTAGTGTCTCAAACAGCCTTGTGTCTTATATCTTAGCAGACTTCTAATTTCCACTCAATGGCCGGCTCTTCTAGCTTATAGAATTCCTTATAGGAAGAATTCAATTTACAATTCTTTATGCCAAATAATCATTGGGAAAATAGTTTGATCTAGAATGATCTATTTATGGGGTTTTTTGGAATTCTGGAGCTTTGCTACTTATGACATTGTTTCTTTGTAACGGCAAAGTTGTGGATCCCTTATGTTAAATAGTTTATGGCAATCGACTTGCTGCTCAGGATTGGAATCATTTAACTCATGCATGCTTGGCCCTTAATTGTGCTAACAATATATGATACTAAATGTGGGGAATTATCCTTTGTCATTTTCAGATATATATCTCTCCTGCATTAGGAAGACATTTACAGGATTTCTGACGCTACTTACAGGGTTATCCAAAGAGATCCGAATTGCTTGAGAAAGGTAACCGAACGCTGAAAATCAGTGTTCAGTTACCTTTCTTGGCCATTCGGCGATCCAGAGAGCAGGCAATTCGCCAAATCCTGGCGAATTGCCTGAACATACGGTGCCTGTTCGGTCCCTGTTCGAGGGCAGTGAAATCCCCATGAAAATGCACTGCTTCGGCTATTCAGAGAACACAAACCAGCAGTGAAAGGTTCCCCTAATGCCCTGCCATTCGGTGGTTTAATTCGGCAAATTTATTCAGGAGAATCCCATAGGCTTCAATGTTAAAAATATTCCCGTTTTAACTCAATATCTAATAAACCGTTCATTATAAAATTCTGCAGTAAAAAGTCTCTTTATTTATAGATTTTTTTGGATACTTTAAGCATTTTTCTGATTCTTTTTTTTTTTTTTTCAAAAGTCCGCTTTTTTTTATTTATTTTTTTCAGTTTACTTATTTTTTGTAACAGCCCTCTTTATTATCATTCCCTGGACCTCCTGTGAAACTTTCAGACATTTTCGCTCAGTAGTTTCTTTGCAAACAGCTTTTCTTTTTCCCAGATTCATACAAATGGTTTTGCTAATTTATTCACTGCCTCCTCTAGTCACAGCTGCTTCGGCTCTGTGTGATTCGGCTCCTGTTCGGCTCCTGTTCGGCTTTTTCGAAGGTTAATCCAGATGTTTTTGCTTGTTTTCAGCGTGCATTCGGTTAGTTTTCGTCAGGTTTGCGGCAGCTTTTCCCTGCAATTCAGGGACCCTGTGCTGTTTGCTGAATACACCGCAGGGTCACCGAAATGCAATCGGCAAAAGGAACCGAATTGAAGAGAACGAAAAGTCACCGAACGTGCGGTGAACTTTTCGAATCTCTTTGGATAACCCTGATAGTGGCATAAGTCTTCATCATATATGACACTGCACATCATATACTACTTGCCCACACCTATTATTACTGAGCTTTCAATCTCTAGAATTCCATTGTGCTATATCCTTTAATAAGAGAAAGCTAATCTGCCGAACAAGGAGGTTTTTCACTTTACATCTTTCTATGGATTTTATTATTGTTGTCTACATTGTATTCGATCAATAAAGGTTATTTGGTAGCTGGTGTCTACCACATTCTATTTTTTCGATACGCTCATACACACTGCACATTACTGTGAGTTTTATAGCTGTGGATTCTGTGATTCGCTCATACACACTGCACATTACTGTGAGTTTTATTGATGTGGATTCTGTGATACGCTCATACACACCGCACATTACTGTGAGTTTTATTGATGTGGATTCTGTGATACGCTCATACACACTGCACATTACTGTGAGTTTTATTGATGTGGAGCTCTGTGTTACGCTCATACACATTGCACATTACTGTGAGTTTTATTGCTGTGGATTCTGTGATACACTCATACACACCGCACATTACTGTGAGTTTTATTGCTGTGGATTCTGTGATACGCTCATTACACACCGCACATTACTGTGAGTTTTATCACTGTGGAGCTCTGTGATACGCTCATACACACTGAACATTACTGAATCACAGAATCCACAGCAATAAAACTCACAGTAATGTGCAGTGTTTGAGCGTATCACAGAGCTCCACAGCAATAAAACGCAACAAATATTAAAATTTATGTATTATTTATTACATGATATATAAAATACAGTATATTATGTAAAAAAGGTTTTTAATGATAATAATTATATTGTTAAATAAAATATGAAAATTAATTATTAAAATACTTATTAATTGTGGTGTAGTTGTGCTGGGTGCCAATGGGGGAAGTTGGGTGTTTCTTTTGGCAGTTGGCTGTTGACAGTTGGTCGTCCATTGTGTCTGCCAGTTGAGGCTGACTAGTGACGCAGCCAGTTGAGGCTGACTAGTGACGCAGCCAGTTGAGGCTGACTAGTGACGCAGCCAGTTGAGGTTGACTAGTGACGCAGCCAGTTGAGGCTGACTAGTGACGCAGCCAGTTGAGGCTGACTAGTGACGCAGCCAGTTGAGGTTGACTAGTGACGCAGCCAGTTGAGGTTGACTAGTGACGCAGCCAGTTGAGGTTGACTAGTGACGCAGCCAGTTGAGGTTGACTAGTGACGCAGCCAGTTGAGGTTGACTAGTGACGCAGCCAGTTGAGGCTGACTAGTGACGCAGCCAGTTGAGGTTGACTAGTGACGCAGCCAGTTGAGGCTGACTAGTGACGCAGCCAGTTGAGGCTGACTAGTGACGCAGCCAGTTGAGGTTGACTAGTGACGCAGCCAGTTGAGGTTGACTAGTGACGCAGCCAGTTGAGGTTGACTAGTGACGCAGCCAGTTGAGGTTGACTAGTAGTTGAGGTTGACTAGTGACGCAGCCAGTTGAGGTGACTAGTGACGCAGCCAGTTGAGGTTGACTAGTGACGCAGCCAGTTGAGGTTGACTAGTGACACAGCCAGTTGAGGTTGACTAGTGACGCAGCCAGTTGAGGTTGACTAGTGACGCAGCCAGTTGAGGCTGACTAGTGACGCAGCCAGTTGCTGTTATAGGAACCTGTTGCTTAGTTATTAATAAACCTATTAATGAAAAGCCAAGACGTCTCGTATTATCCAGAACACTACATTAATCCACCCCTTTAATAAATAGGGTGAATAAAAATAGCAATGTAAAAGATTTGAAGTGGCAGAAAAGAATCCTTGTATATTTGCTCCCAAATTACTTCTTCTTCACTGCTGTTTGATTAGCAACACCAAAGTGACATTGCTGCGCAGCGCAGGAAACCTGTGACACCGGTTTTAGGTACAATTATAGGTATGTAATCTCGAACTACGGAAGGTGCTATATAAAATACATATAATAATCCCACCAAAACCTATAAATAGAACCTTCTTTAATTCTCCTACTTTACTAATTTAACAAACATAAGTACTTACTTTAATTAAATGGGGATTGTTTTTAGTTGGGTAGAAAATACCTCTGAGTGCTCCCATTACTGAGGATTATATGAGGGACGCTGAATGGCAACTGGACCAACCGGCATGGAGCGGCTGCCTGAAGATCACGGCCCGGGACAAGAAGGTCTTCATCAAGCTGGAGAACCACAATTCCAGTAAGAAGCTGCGGCGAACCCTGCACCTGTGAATCATGAACCGGGCCTGCGGTGTAACTAGCAAGTGTCCCTGTGCAGGCTGGACAGTCCCCGTACAAACATATCCATCCATCTCTCCAGCAATCTACTTTACAGGGGCTCCTCCATATATTCAGGGTGTGTGGGTGTGTTTTTAGGGGCTCCTCCATATATTCAGGGTGTGCGGGTGTGTTTAGGGGTTCCTCCATATATTCAGGGTGTGTGGGTGTTTTTAGGGGCTCCTCCATATATTCAGGGTGTGTGGGTGTGTTTTTAGGTGTTCCACAATATATTCAGGGTGTGCGGGTGTGTTTTTAGGGGTTCCTCCATATATTCAGGGTGTGCGGGTGTCTTTTAGGGGCTCCTCCATATATTCAGTGTGTGTGGGTGTGTTTTTAGGTGTTCCACAATATATTCAGGGTGTGCGGGTGTGTTTTTAGGGGCTCCTCCATATATTCAGGGTGTGCGGATGTTTTTAGGGGCTTCTCCATATATTAAGGGTGTGCGGGTGTCTTTTAGGGGCTCCTCCATATATTCAGGGTGTGCGGGTGTGTATTTAGGGGTTCCTCCATGTATTCAGGGTGTGCGGGTGTGTTTTTAGGGGTTCCTCCATATATTCAGGGTGTGTGGGTGTCTTTTAGGGGCTCCTCCATATATTCAGGGTGTGTGGGTGTCTTTTAGGGGCTCCTCCATATATTCAGGGTGTGCGGGTGTCTTTTTAGGGGCTCCTCCATATATTCAGGGTGTGGGTTTTTAGGGGTTTCTCCATATATTGAGGGTGTGCGGGTGTCTTTTTAGGGTTTCCTCCATATATTCAGGGTGTGCGGGTGTCTTTTTAGGGCTCCTCCATAAATTCAGTGTGTGTTGGGTGTGTTTTTAGGGGCTCCTCCAATATATTCAGGGCGTGTGGGTGTGTTTTTTAGGGCTCCTCCATATATTCAGTGTGTGTGGGTGTGTTTTTTAGGGGCTCCTCCATATATTCAGGGCGTGTGGGTGTGTTTTTAGGGGCTCCTCCATATATTCAGGGCGTGTGGGTGTGTTTTTAGGGGTTCCTCCATATATTCAGGGTGTGTGGGTGTGTTTTTAGGGGCTCCTCCATATATTCAGGGTGTGCGGGTGTGTTTTTAGGGCTCCTCCATATATTCAGGGTGTGCGGATGTTTTTAGGGGCTCCTCCATATATTCAGGGTGTGCGGGTGTGTATTTAGGGGTTCCTCCATGTATTCAGGGTGTGCGGGTGTGTTTTTAGGGGTTCCTCCATATATTCAGGGTGTGTGGGTGTCTTTTGGGGCTCCTCCATATATTCAGGGTGTGTGGTGTCTTTTAGGGGCTCCTCCATATATTCAGGGTGTGCGGGTGTCTTTTTAGGGGCTCCTCCATATATTCAGGGTGTGGGGTGTTTTTTAGGGGGTTTTCCATATATTGAGGGTGTGCGGGTGTCTTTTTAGGGGTTCCTCCATATATTCAGGGTGTGCGGGTGTCTTTTTAGGGGCTCCTCCATAATTCAGTGTGTGTGGGTGTGTTTTTAGGGGCTCCTCCATATATTCAGGGCGTGTGGGTGTGTTTTTTAGGGGCTCCTCCATATATTTCAGTGGTGTGTGGGTGTGTTTTTAGGGGCTCCTCCATATATTCAGGGCGTGTGGGTGTGTTTTTTAGGGGCTCCTCCATATATTCAGGGCGTGTGGGTGTGTTTTTAGGGGTTCCTCCATATTTCAGGGTGTGTGGGTGTGTTTTTAGGGGCTCCTCCATATATTCAGGGTGTGCGGGTGTGTTTTTAGGGGCTCCTCCATATATTCAGGGTGTGCGGATGTTTTTAGGCTCCTCCATATTTCAGGGTGTGCGGGTGTGTATTTAGGGGTTCCTCCATGTATTCAGGGTGTGCGGGTGTGTTTTTAGGGGTTCCTCCATATATTCAGGGTGTGTGGGTGTCTTTTAGGGGCTCCTCCATATATTCAGAGTGTGTTGGGTGTCTTTTAGGGGCTCCTCCATATATTCAGGGTGTGGGGTGTTCTTTTAGGGGCTCCTCCATATATTCAGGGTGTCCAGGTGTCATTTTAGGGGCTCCTCCATATATTCAGGGTGTGTGGGTGTTTTTAGGGGTTCCTCCATATATTCAGGGTGTGCGGGTGTGTTTTTAGGGGTTTCTCCATATATTTAGGGTGTGCGGGTGTCTTTTTAGGGGCTCCTCCATATATTCAGGGTGTCCGGGTGTCGTTTTAGGGGCTCCTCCATATATTCAGGGTGTTCAGGTGTCTTTTTAGGGGTTCCTCCATATATTCAGGGTGTGCGGGTGTGTTTTTAGGGGCTCCTCCATATATTCAGGGTGTGCGGGTGTGTTTTTAGGGGTTCCTCCATATATTCAGGGTGTGCGGGTAATTTTTTAGGGGCTCCTCCATATATTCAGGGTGTGTGGGTGTTTTTAAGGGTTCCTCCATATATTCAGGGTGTGCGGGTGTCTTTTTAGGGCTCCTCCATATATTCAGGGTGTGCGGTGTGTTTTTAGGGGCTCCTCCATATATTCAGGGTGTGCGGGTGTCTTTTTAGGGGCTCCTCCATATATTCAGGGTGTGCGGGTGTTTTTTAAGGGTTCCTCCATATATTCAGGGTGTGGGGTGTCTTTTTAGGGGCTCCTCCATATATTCAGGGTGTGCGGGTGTGTTTTTAGGGGCTCCTCCATATATTCAGGGTGTGCGGGTGTCTTTTTAGGGGTTCCTCCATATATTCAGGGTGTGCGGGTGTTTTTAAGGGTTCCTCCATATATTCAGGGTGTGCGGGTGTCTTTTTAGGGGCTCCTCCATATATTCAGGGTGTGCGGGTGTGTTTTTAGGGGCTCCTCCATATATTCAGGGTGTGCGGGTGTGTTTTTAGGGGTTCCTCCATATATTCAGGGTGTGCGGGTGTGTTTGTGGGGTTTCTAATCTAAATAATATTTTATATTTATTTTGGGTAAAAATGTAAATATAGGTAAAAGTACAGGACTAATTAAAGCTAATTAAAGCTAATCAAAGCTAATTAATGCTAATTAAAGCTAATCAAAGCTAATTAAAGCTTAAAAAACCAAAATGGATTAAGACTACAATATCATATTTATATATATATATATTTTAGACGCACAATTGAATCAAAATTAAAATATATAAGGACATATTCATAAAAATATGGGTTCGACATCCTAAGTGGACGACAGTGAAAACAATTTATATAAATAAAAATAATTACAATGTGTATAACCAGACGTCTAGATCCAAATTGGTTTCGCGATGAAGCCGCAGCAATTCAACACCTTCACACAAAGCTCGGGGTTAGAATGCACTGAATTGCTGCAGCACAGTAGTTTTGAGTTAAACATCTCTTAGCCAGTCATATTGTGTGTCAGCGGCGTGCGCACAAACATACTGCCTTTACATGTTTATTAAACACAACGAACGATTTTCAAATGTAAAAAAACTTTATTATTTATTTTTAATTGGAGACGAGACATAAACATTCCCAGCCTCCGGCGCGATGAGCGTAAAAACATTAAGCACAGTGCACCTCGTGCTTTCATGCGCAGTGCGTCCCTTGGGATCCGCCGCTCGTGGCCGCTTTGCGCATGCGCAGAGCGGAGCTTGCAGGATCGGGGGCTCGTGTCGGATTGACCCGATGCTCATGTCCGAATGCACCTATGTCACAGAAGCCAGCTGATCGGCCGCTTGATTGACAGCTTCTGTGACGTAGGTGCACCAGGCGCATGCGCAGAGCGCCAGGCATTATTCGACGATCAGACAATCCTCGACGGAACACCGGCGCAAACGTTTGCGCGAAGATTGTAATAGTAGCCCTAGAATCTCAACACAAGTTTCATGGTGTTGTGGTCATGATGATTTCTAGACACTAGGTGGCGACAGAGCTCAGAGAATATGATTTAAATTGCTATTTGTCATTAATAAGGTTTTTAATCTGGATCTGTGCACATTGTATGTATAACTTTATATCACGTGCAAAGTAACAGCAGACTTTCCAATCACACAGCACTTTGCAGGAATATCTGCGCATTGCTTAAACATTGTTTCCCGCATAAAGTCACCTATCTTATCCGCATGAAGCAGATATTTATATAGCGCCGTGTGGCCTTATTTCTTTATATAGCTGCTTCCAGCCTCACTCGTCATTTCTCTGTGTACACTGAGTATTGGCATTTGATACTTATTTGGGATTTGATTCTCCTGCGTCTACAAGCGACTCTGAACCTGCGCTGCCAGCCCCGATCTCTGCCCGACCACATCTCTCCATACCCCTGTTTTGTGTCACATACATGGAATTGTCCCCGAGTATTTCTCCTGCTTTTAGCTTTGGATTTTCTGTTATTTAACCCCTGGGTGACCTCCAGCCTGTATATTAAACCACGTGCATCATGTGACCTCAGGGAGTAACATGTATTAATGATACCCGAGTACCCGGAGCCCCCCCTGTGCATATAAATACTCATCACTGATTGGAGGGAACGGACACAGACAAGTCATTCTTTACGCGGCGTTTGTGTGAAATAGAAATCAGATTTATTGATTACAAATCTATCAGCGAGTATCAGTTCTATGATCAATCAATCAGTATAAATCAGGAGCAAAGCCACGAGATCTCAAAGGATCAGCTTAATAGCCAGCGATCAGGGGGTTAAACATTCAGCCAATCCGCAATCACAGGGAAATAGCATTTACATCTGCACAACCTGATCCAGAAACTTTCCATTAAGAGGAATATTAAGAATGGGATTTTCCAGTAATGTTTGAGCCAGTTGGTGGATCTCATGTCCTGCTCGGCCCATTATCAGAGGGGGATCCCATCATGTTTCTGCACAAGCATTCCTTTCTTTTTATACAATTATTCTTAATATGGGATTATTAGCTAAACCCAGCAAGGCATTCTATGGGTTAAAGAGTTTTCACTCCTAGAAATCATTTTAACTGACACAAAATCCCAAAATTCTAACCCAGGAATTATCCCCATATACCCAGAATCCAGCATGGAGCGGCTCGGTGAAGGCGGCAGTGAAGGTGTATAAGTGTCTGATCAGGTCACACAGCTCATAAAAGGACAAACGTCCGGCCTCATAGTCCAGGAATATCCCCAATCTATGACAGGAAAAGGAGTGAGGGAACTGGATCTCATTACTGTCATATCTCATATAATACATTTTATTATTTAACTTCTGCAAACACCAGGACTTGTTATTTTCTCCAATCCAAGAATGCCCTCCCCTCCTCTCTATACTGGGATAGGTCATCCCGACCCTCCACCACCCTGATTCACTGCCCTCCACTTCCCAGTAATGTCGCCCTGAGGAGAAACTCCTGGAGCCTAAAACCTGAGGAAACTGAAATCTTTCTGGTGTTTCTGGGCGTCTCTGATATATTCGTGACCAGGAAACAGTTTTCAAATCCTCTGATACAGAAACATAATTACAAGCCGTGTTTACATCCAGTAACATGTCTGAAGCCGTGTTTACATCCAGTAACATGTCTGAAGCCGTGTTTACATCCAGTAACATGTCTGAAGCCGTGTTTACATCCAGTAACATGTCTGAAGCCGTGTTTACATCCAGTAACATGTGTGAAGCCGTGTTTACATCCAGTAACATGTCTGAAGCCGTGTTTACATCCAGTAACATGTCTGAAGCCTCCGGTACACGGCGCCGTCTCGTTATTCCGGTCACAATCCCAGCTAGGCCTGAGTTTAAGGTCACTGAGATCAGACCCACATCCAGATCTCCTGCATCATGGACCTTTATGTCACGTCTCTCTGTGTCCTCCTCAGTGTCACAATAGTCGTCTCTGTCTGATTCCCGTCCTTGTAAGACAGTTACTGGGTCCGTCATGTCACACAGCTCCTCTACATCGCCCATCTTCCTGGACAGCTCCTCCTTCTTTATTTCCAGCTGCCGGATTAGATCTGAGACTCGGAGTGAGACCTGCTCTTCCTGCCGGGAGATCTCACTCAGGACTCGCTTCTCCAGGGTTTCCAGCTGTTTCCTGATGTCCCTAATCAGGGCAGTGACTCGCTCTGTTACCCGGCTGCTTTTCCTTGCACTTGTCTCCTGAGCTCCTCCAGGCTCTGGACTCTTTTCTCGGCCTCCTCTCTCTGTGAGGTCAGTTTCTGCAGAATGTTCCTCAGTTTCTCCTTCTTCTCTCAGAGGCCTCATTCAGAGTCTCCACCTGGTGTCCCCTGTGCTCTCCCGCCAGGCTGCAGGACACACAGATACAGGCCGCGTCCTCACAGCAGTAATACTCCAGGACCTTCTTGTGGACGGAGCATTTCCTGTTCTCCAGTGAAGTGGTGGGTTCAGTTAAGACGTGTTCTGCTGACTTGCTGTGTTTTTTAAGGTTTTCACACAGAGAAGCTTCACACATCAGACATGTTTTAGCAGCCGGTACCGGAGAGTCACAGTAAGTACAGGGGATCCCGGCCTCCTCCTGCTCTGGGTGAGTAGATCGGATATTCTCAGCGATGTTCCGCAGTTTCCTGTTCTTCACCAGAGCCGACGCTCCTGAGACTCTGCTCTGCACTCAGGACACTTATAGGCTCCAGATCCCTCCTGTGTGTCCAGCACATCCCCAATGCAGGTCCTGCAGAAGCTGTGTCCACATGGCAGGGTCACAGGGTCTGTATAAATGTTCAGGCAGATGGAGCAGGTCAGCTCGTCTCTCAGATCAGCAGACGCCATCGCTGGAAGCAGAATGAGAAACGAAACTAACTTTTCTCCTATCAGGAGTCAGTGGGCGTGTTTTATCACATTCCACACACACAGGGTGTGGACACTTTGCATCATGGGACTGACTGTTAACCCTGCAGTTTCCCTATTTGAGTTTTCCCTCTGGTTAAATCTCACAGGCGGATCCAGAGAGGGCACAGGGGGCATTTGTTCCCCCCCAGCTGCCGTCCCATTGTAGGTAACACAGGGAACCTTTGGAAGTTTGAAACCCTGTATCTCCGTTTCTCCACATCATACATAGACCATTGAGGTGTCATTGGAAAGGCCAGAGTCTGACCCTCCCTATGCGACCAAACATGACTATGTGCAATGTACAGCGTAAAAGTAAAACTGTGTATTTTTCAAAATTTTGTTTAAAATTGTGTATTGGAGGATAAAAAGTGAAATGTCTCAGAAGCAAAGGGGTTAACTTCTATGTATCAAACCTCTGGATTTCACGTGAAAAGGCTATTTCCTGGATACACTCAAAATATGTAAACTTCTATAGTGTGTATACTGTATGTCCAAACCTGTGTGTGTATCTGTGTATATATGGATGTGTATATAGCTGTGTATGTGTCAATGAGTGTGTGTCTGTATACAGCTGTGTGTGAGTGTGTACCTGGGTGCATATCTCCCAAATGTCCCTGCTTTTGAGGGCCAGTCCCTACTTTGGGTCCAAATCCCTGTTTTTCCTCTTTCTTTCAAATGTTCCTCCTTTTAGGCGCTCCCCAATATATTCAGGGAGTGCAGGTGTATAACAGAGCTGCACAGCAATAAAACTCCCAGCAATGTGTCTGTAAACCATTGTTTCCCAAACCTGTCCTCAGGAGCCGCTGACAGGCCAGGTTTGCAGATATCTGAAGCCCAGCACAGGTGATATCATTTGCTTCTCAGTGATTGGAGGATTCCCCGAGGAGATCTGCAAAATGTGGCCAGTTAGAGGGTCCCGGGGACAGGTTTGGGAAACATTGCTGTAAACTCTAATAAATGGAATAAGATACTTTGCTTTGATTTTATTTAACATTTTATTGATATAAATGTTGTAATATTTTGTGATGTCGCCTATAAAGTCTGGGAAAAGGGGAGTTTTTGAGCCTGGCTTTAGCGGCTTCCTAAATGCTGTGTGTGTGTGTCTGTGTGTGTGTCTGTGTGTGTGTATGTATGTGTCTGTATGTGTGTGTCTGTATGTGTGTGTGTGTGTGTGTCTGTCTGTGTGTCTGTGTGTCTGTGTATGTGTGTGTATGTGTATGTGTGTCTGTGTGTGTGTGTGTCTTTCTGTATGTGTGAGTGTGAGTGTCTGTGTGTGTCTGTGTGTGTGAGTGTCTGTGTGTGTGTATCAGGGACGTGCAGTCAGGGGGTGGCAGGGGAGGCGGAGCCTCCCCTGCCATTCCAGTAAATTCATGTGCTCAATGTGCTGTAATGATGCGTGTGTGTGTATTTATACTGTAAATAAATGATTATGTTGAAAAAAGTTCTCATACTCACCTCTCCACGCTCCCTCGCTGTGCTGGCTTCTTCTCTCTCTCTCTTCCGCTTTTTTTTCACTTCAGTTTGCCGGCTGCTGTGTGTGTGAGTGTGTGATTCACCACACAGACAGCAGGGGGCAGCACTGAGCCAGCCTAGGCTACACAATTTGCGCAGCTCTACGCACTGGCGTCGTAACGTGGGAGCGGGGGTTGCGGCCCGCACCAGGTGACACGCGCCTTTAGGGTGACACCGTCACCCTAAGGGCGGGTGTCTCACCCTCCGCCGCGTATTCGATCCCTGCAGGTGCAATCACCGAGGACAATCCTTATCAGATAGCTGAACTCACCAAAACACCGTTTCTTTCCACGACTTGCTTTATTCCATATATCAGGTTACAGCAGATCACAGGATACAGCAGATAATGGAATGAGATGTTCTTTTCGGTCAAAAGATGATACTGTCCTAGCTTGCAGATGAATATACTTGTGCTGCTAGATATCTACACCATGCTACCGCTCTTACAAGAAGGAAGGGTGGAACTAAACACACACAGGAAGTGCATCATCATAAAGCGAGGGAAAAAAGAAGGAAAGCATGTACAATACAGAAAGACCACTAGGTGGCAGCATAAGGCAGCATAAGGACTATCTATACAATATAAATCCCCATCTAAATGAATAACTGTAACAGCACAGGCCCAGCTCCTCATAGATATGCCCCAGCTCACACATGGATATGCCCCAGCTCACCTCCGCCGCGTTTTTTGCTCCCTCAGAGCGTCCGAAGCATGCAGCTTTGGCGCTCGCCTGGAGGAAACACGTTACCAGCCAATCGCGGCTGGTCACGTGGCTCCCCCTGGCGAGCGCCCAAGCTGCATGCTTCGGACGCTCTGAGGGAGCGAAAAATGCGGCGGAGGTGAGCTGGGGCATATCCATGTGTGAGCTGGGGCATATCTATGAGGAGCTGGGCCTGTGCTGTTACAGTTATTCATTTAGATGGGGATTTATATTGTATAGATAGTCCTTATGCTGCCTTATGCTGCCACCTAGTGGTCTTTCTGTATTGTACATGCTTTCCTTCTTTTTTCCCTAGCTTTATGATGATGCACTTCCTGTGTGTGTTTAGTTCCACCCTTCCTTCTTGTAAGAGCGGTAGCATAGTGTAGATATCTAGCAGCACAAGTATATTCATCTGCAAGCTAGGATAGTATCATCTTTTGACCGCAAAGAACATCTCATTCCATTATCTGCTGTATCCTGTGATCTGCTGTAACCTGATATATGGAATAAAGCAAGTCGTGGAAAGAAACAGTGTTTTGGTGAGTTCAGCTATCTGATAAGGATTGTCCTCGGTGATTGCATCTACTTATACAGGCCAGGCATAGAGGTCTCTGCAAGGGATAAATCGCTTTACAACGATCGGAGTCAGAATAGTCAAAAGATGTGTAGAATCCTACAGCCTGCTATTATATATGTGTGTGCTTAATCTGCAATCAAGCTCAGTGCCATCGGCCATTTTATGGAAGCACATGTGTGTGTTTAATCTGCAATCAAGCTCAGTGTCATCGGCCATCTCGGGGAAGCACATGATCGCACAAGCTTACTGCATCTCACTTATACTGCATCTCACTGAATATTGAAAACGGTTTCTCTGCATTTAACTGTGTTACCTGCCTGTCTAAGCTGCCGTTCATCTTTTTAAAGAGACAGTACTATTTTTGCAAAAACGTATAAAATGTCCAGACAAGGCTCTGTGCACTCTATTATGGCTGAACCAACGCAGATTCATCATGTCCCTGAACCCGCAGACGTACAAGGAGCAGATTCTGCAGAGTTTGCCGAACAGAGTGTAAAACCCAAACGCACAATAAAACCGACACAGAAACTCAGAGAAAACTATGAATGCACTAGAGATGAGCTCTCCAGCAATCTGGCAGACCTGTGGGACAGAACTTCACAATGCATGTCAGTTTTACCACACTTTAACAATCACCCAGCTGAATTAAGAGACTCTATAGATCGTCTGTCTGCTGCATATCAACGTTACCAGAGGCTGTCAGAAAAATACACAGACTTCTTGCAGGACTCCAATATGGAAGACTTTTCAGCAGAACTGACCAAGACTAATGCACTAAACCAACAGAGAGACCTCCTAGTGCAAGTTGCCAAAGAAAGGGCAGAATTCCGCATTGCTCAACTGCAAGAGACCAGATCGCACAGATCCACATCAACCAAGCTCACTGCACATTCTTCCAGATCCTCTCGCTCCAGACATTCAACGTTAAGCAACAAGCTAATCGAGGCCCGCGCTGAAGCGGAGTCAAAGAAAGTGCAAAGCTCCTTTGCTAAAAAACAAGCAGAGTTAGAAGCTCACAGCAAAGTCCACCAAGCAGAGTTAGAAGCTCACAGCAAAGCCCGCCAAGCAGAGACGGAATCCCAAATCAAGATTCTGCAAATGGAAAAGGAGGAAGCAGGTGCCGTAGCGAGGCTGAAGGTCCTCGAAGAAGCAATGGGACAAAGTACTAATGCAGACTGCCCTATCCCAGCAGAACTGGAAGACCCAGTCGAACGCACTAGTGAATACATATTAAAACATAACATTTGCAACAATACACAGTCATCTCCTGTACCTCCTCCCAACACTGTTCTGACTCTCAACGCAGAGACCTCTCAGCTCCAAATGCCTGAGCCTCTTCCAGTCCACAACACAAGAACATCTACGCAGCATATCACATCAACTCAGTCTGCCAGCAAGGTGAATCCCAGTGGCAAGCCGCAGCTCAAGCCGCAGCCAGCAGAAGCCTTAGAGACTACACCAAAGTTAAACGCTCTTGCAACGTCATTTTATCCTGGTAAACCTCACCCTTCATCACCAGAGAACTTTAACACCCAAGCGGTTCCTCAAGTTACTTTGGCACCAAAGAGTGAGAGATCAGACTTGACTGACTTCGCCAGATATATGATACGCCGAGAGCTCATTAACACAAGCCTCTCAAGGTTCGACGACTGTCCAGAGAGCTACAGGGCCTGGAGATCAACCTTCAAGGCTGCTATTGCTGATCTGAACCTTACTACCAAGGAGGAACTTGATTTGCTCATAAAGTGGCTGGGGCCAGAATCCACAGATCGTGTTAAAAGACTGAGACTGCATGCTTCGGACGCTCTGAGGGAGCGAAAAATGCGGCGGAGGTGAGCTGGGGCATGTACAATACAGAAAGACCACTAGGTGGCAGCATAAGGCAGCATAAGGACTATCTATACAATATAAATGACCACCCGGATGCAGGTCTCGTTGCTGCGTGGGCAAGACTTGAGCAAGCTTACGGCAGCGCTGAAGCCATAGAAGGCGCTCTGTTCAAGAGACTGCAAAACTTCCCAAAAATAGGTAACAAGGACTATCGAAAGCTCCAGGAACTGAGTGATCTCCTCATGGAGCTAGAGTTGGCAAAGACAGACCCACGTCTATCTGGACTAAGCTTCCTGGACACTGCTCATGGTGTCAATCCAGTGGCGTCTAAACTGCCATACGGCCTGCAAGAGAAATGGGCGCAACACGGCTCAAGATACAAAAGAGACTATAACGTATCCTTCCCTCCATTCTCATATTTTTGCAGGTTCATCAGCGAACAAGCCTGGACAAGAAACGATCCCAGCTTCAGCTTCAGCGAAACCAACTTTCCAGCTTCATCATCACCAGCATCCGCATCAAGGTATGATAACACAGCGGCTAAACGTAGAGCCTTTAATAGAACAATATCTGTTAAAAGGACAGACATCTCACCACCCGTGTCCTCTCGTGCAAACCAGAGGGATTCAGGTGATAGCGATAAAGACCCTAATCGTCAGTGCCCTATTCACAAGAAGCCTCACCCTTTAAAGAAATGTCGTGGCCTTAGGACAAAGACTTTACAAGAGCGCAGGGAGATTCTTCAAAAACTTGGGATATGCTACAGGTGCTGCGCGTCTTATGGACATTTTGCTAAAGACTGTAAAGTTGTCATCAAGTGCACAGAATGCAGCAGCGACAGACATGTTACAGCTATGCACCCCACTCCACTTCCAGACAACCCACAGCAGCTACCTACCTCTGCACCTGTCTCAAATCATGGCGGGGAGCAACAAGGTAATGCTCCGACTATAGGAATATTTCTTCTTCATGCACGGAGGTCTGTGTAGAAGGCTTAGATTACAAATGCTGTGCCAAGGTATGCCTAGTCAAGATATACCCAGAGGGTCAACCTGAGAAAGCCACGAAGATGTATGCCATATTAGATGAACAGAGCAACAGATCGCTTGTTAAGCCTAAATTCTTTGAGATCTTCGGCATAAAGGGACACGCAACACCGTATACTCTCAGAACCTGTTCTGGTCGTGTAGAGACTTTCGGCAGAAGGGCCAACGGGTTTATGGTCTCTCACATCAAGGGGAGAGAGGGAATACTCCTACCAACATTAGTTGAATGTGACCAGATACCAGACGAAAGGGAAGAGATTCCTACTCCAGAGGCTGCATATCATCATCCGCACTTAAGGCATCTTGTAGATGAGATTCCAGTAATGGACATGAATGCTGAAATCTTGGTCCTGCTAGGAAGAGACATTCTCAGAGTACATAAAGTACGCGAACAGTGCGACGGACCAGACGATGCCCCTTATGCACAAAGACTTGATCTGGGCTGGGTAATAGTTGGCAATGTATGCTTGGATAAAATGCACACGTCATCTGAGATCCACTCATTCAAAAACAATGTTAGGAAACGGACGTGTATCCCACTTCAAACCGTGTCCTCACCATTATGACGTAAAGGAGAAGCCTCTTGACATAATCTGCGTGTCCGACGTCACTCCTATCCTCTGTGATGACAACCTAGGTACCACAGTGTTTTGTACTACAAGCGATGACAACAAAACAGCTTTATCAGTTGAAGACAGAGAATTTATCAAAGTAATGGACAAAGAATTCTTCAAGGATGAGTCTAACAGCTGGGTAGCACCATTACCTCTTCGTGCTGCAAGGGTCAAACTCCCAAACAATCGTGAACAAGCTTTATCCAGAGTCAAGTCACTACAACGAACACTAAAGAACAGACCTGAAATGAAGGACCATTTCATCGCCTTTATGAAAAGGATCTTTGACAATAATCACGCTGAACCAGTTCCACCTCTTCGAGAACATGAGGAGTGCTGGTACCTGCCTTTCTTCGGAGTATATCATCCACGTAAGCCAAAACAAATCAGGGTAGTATTTGACTCCAGTGCCAAGCATCAAGGCATATCCCTGAATGATGTTCTTCTCACTGGTCCTAACCTGACCAACAACCTCGTAGGTGTACTCATGAGGTTCAGAAGGGAGCCAGTCGCCATAACTGCTGATATTGAACAAATGTTTCATTGTTTTATTGTACAAAAAGACCATAGGAACTTCCTGAGGTTTCTGTGGCACCGTGACAACAACATGGACAATGAGATGATTGAATACCGCATGAGGGTACACGTCTTCGGAAATAGTCTCTCACCTGCTGTTGCCACATATGGTCTACGAAGGACTGCTCTTGACGGAGAGGAGTATGGAGAGGATGCTCGACACTTCGTTGAGAGAGACTTCTACGTGGACGACGGACTTAAATCCTTACCCACAAATGAAGAAGCCATAGACCTGCTCCAAAGGACACAAGGTATGCTTTCTGAAGCTAACCTCAGACTACACAAGATTGCTTCAAATAGTGTTGCTGTCATGAAGGCCTTTCAACCTGGTGACTATGCCACAGGGTTTAAGGACTTAAATCTGGGAATGGACATGCCACCCGTACAGAGAAGCCTAGGCCTGCGGTGGGACTTATTAAAGGACACCTTCGGCTTCAAGTCGGCTCTGCAGACAACCATTTACCAAACGTGGTGTTCTGTCGGTGGTGAACAGTTTATACGATCCAGTGGGATTCGTGGCTCCCATTACCATACAGGGTAAATCCTTACTTAGACAGCTCTCAGAGACTATTACAGATTGGGATGCTCCACTACCAGTAGACAAGCTTTCAAAGTGGAATTCCTGGAAGCAATCTCTACATGCCTTAGATGGAATCCACATACCACGCTGCTACACTCCAGCTTCTCTTGCCACAAGTCAGAGAAAGGAACTTCACATCTTCTCAGATGCATCTACAGAAGCCATAGCAGCTGTCTCCTACCTTAAGGTAAGAGACTCCTCCAATCAAACCCACATGGGATTTCTGTTTGGGAAGGCTAAGTTAGCACCTAAGCCTGAACACACAATTCCCAGGCTTGAACTTTGCGGGACTGTGCTAGCCGTAGAAGTTGCAGATTTCGTACTACAAGAGCTAGACGTTCAGATGGACGACATCAAATTCTACACAGATAGCAAGGTCGTTTTAGGCTACATATACAACCAGACTAAACGTTTCTATGTCTATGTCAGCAACCGTGTAGAAAGAATCAGGAAAACATCTAAGCCTGAACAATGGCATTATGTTCCATCCGAACTTAATCCTGCAGATCATGCCACCAGGCCAGTGTCCACAAGTGTCTTCGCAAATTCTTCTTGGTTGACAGGTCCTGATTTCCTGCTGGCTCATCCAGAGAAAACAACAGCTGACGTCTTTGTCTTCAAAATCCTGACGAAGATCCAGATATTCGTCCTGAGGTTAAGACTCTTCTCACCAGAACTGCACAAAGACTCGTCTTGGGCTGTCAACGCTTTGAACGTTTCTCCAAGTGGACAAGGCTTGTACGCACCATCGCGAGGTTAGTCCATATTGCACACTGCTTCCACACGAAGCCCGCAGAGGCTCACTGTCAAGGTTGGCACACCTGCCAAAGGTTTCTTTCTGCAAGAGATATTGCTGAAGGCGAACTGATCATAATACGCAGTGTACAACAGGATGTCTTCGGCTCAGAAATTAAATGCATTTGTGACAAGACGGACGTTCTAAGAAACAGTCCAATTGCTAATTTGAACCCATTCATCGACAATGATGGCATGCTAAGGGTCGGTGGACGTTTAAACAAGGCTAAGTTGGAGAGCAAGAACAGAATCCTCTCATCATACCTGCTCGCCACCACGTCTCCACTTTGCTCATACGGCACTACCATGAAGGGGTTAAGCACCAAGGTAGACACTTCACAGAAGGTAAATGGATGGAAGTTGTTACCCACATCTCCATTTCTCCCTTCTTGTGTCCCATTATGTCTCTTCATTCCTATAGAGCCAGTATAGGGACCAACATTGACACCTTGTTTGGTCTAAACTACAAAGAGGCTTTTCCATGCTCAGAAGTAAATATCCACGATCTCTCCCATCAATTGGAGAAATTGTTAATTAAAGAAATAAGATCTAAGTGGGAAATAGCCACTTTAGAAAAATATATTCGTGAACATATATCCCCAAGAGGGCTTAGATTTTTTAAACTTCCCTCTTCGGATAGAGATAACCCAAAGTTTTTGGAAGGGTGGATAAATATGATAGAAGGTTTTGCCACCTCTACCATGCAATACATCATTGAGTTTAGAAAAAACTCTCTCCCACAATTGGATGAGCAAATCCAGTCTGTTATGAGGGATTTAGACACAACTATTACAGATCAATCTCAAGAATCAATCTATCAAGACCTTAAACAAAAGATGGAGAAACTAACAACAGAAGTAATAGAAATTAAGAAGAAAAAATATCAGAGGGATGTAGAAGATTACCAGACTGGGAGGTTTAAAGAAAAATATTATCCCTCAAAAAATCCTCAGGCACAAGGAAGATCAAAAACCTTTGTTAACTACAAAACCCCCTCCTTTCAAAAATACAGTAACTATCAATCTAGAACCAAAAATAATAGGTTTCAAAGAAGAAGCGAATATGATCCAGTAAATTACGACTCAACTCACCCTAATCCCAACTTTACCCCAGTAAGAGAAAGATTACAAAATAAAGCTTTAAATGACAACACATCTATTAAAGTCAATAACTTCCCTATATTTGAGAACCGAAAAAAGAAAACAACATTGGAAATCGTTGCTGCTCCTTTACCACCACTAATTCAGGACAATACTAACCACTCAAAGAAAAGTGGTATAAGTAAGATCCCGGTTAGAGCCAAGGGAGGGGCCATTTGTTTTTGTCCAGTAGAGGAAATTACTATTATGGACCCAGCTTCCAAAAATATTCAGATAGGTATGAGGAAGACACAAGAAATATCAAGCGATCTTCAACTTGAGATTGACAACTCCCTCTCTCCATCCCAATATCAATGGAAGTCCAGTTGGAATAAGCATGGCCTTTGTGACCATACACTTCCCATTACCAATCGGTTTGAAGTTTTGAGACAGAGTGAAAAAGATGAGGATTTTCCCAGACCATCGGGAGAAATACATCTATCGTTGGATCAACGAACTGTACCATTAGAACCAGATATAAACATCATTCAGCCCCTATTAGAAAGACCGAAATTGATACCAAGAAAAAGATCACTAGAAAAACAAAACGAGGAACTAGAGGAGGAAGGTCCATCAAAAAAAGAAAAATTATGATTGAGAATATAGACATGAAAGGCATCTTTAACCTTACAAAAAGGGTACTAAGTAAAACTGAGGTAAAGGTACTGAAGAAGGGATTAAAATTTGCCCCGAGTGTTCCCTTGAACAGATTTGAAATGTTTTTGGATCTAGAAAAATTTAAGAGAAAGTTATGCCTAAAAAAATTCTTTTTAAAGAATCCTTTGGAACGTCCTCCAGTTCAAAGTGAGTTTATTCACACTCACTTAAAGGAAGCATCTACTTTCTTCCCAAAACATATGGTTTCGAAAGAAATTGGAGTTTTCCAACATATGTGTATGAGAGACATTAATGCAATTATTAAACCCAACAAAACCAAATTCAATCTCTCTAAGGAAGAATTTGCTTCCTTAAAGACTTTGCAAGAAGACACCACCATTATCATAAAGCCAGCTGATAAGGGTGGAGGAATTGTTCTTCTTGACCCTAACTATTACAACAGTGAAGCTAGACGACAATTAGAGGATAACAATACTTATCAACTTCTATTGAGTGATCCCACTAAACAAATTCAAGAAGAGTGTAGGGAATTGCTCATGCGAGGGAAAGAAAACTCTATCCTGAGTGAAAGGGAATACAAGTATTTGGATATTTTATATCCAAAAATCCCTGTCTTGTATTTATTACCCAAAATACATAAAGATCCTATTAATCCCCCTGGCCGCCCTATCATTTCTGGTATAGAGTCTATTACTAGTAGACTCTCCCAGTATATCGACACCCTTCTGCAACCGATCGTGATTAAAAATCCATCTTATCTACGAGATACTATGAATTTACTACAATTACTAGAGGAAATTAAATGGGAACCAGATTACATCTTGGCGACCTGTGATGTTCGTTCTTTATATACAATAATACCCCACTCTAAGGGAAGTCAGGCAGTAAAACATTTCCTAAATGCTCATTCTATATATCCAGCCAAACAAGTCGACTTTATCCTTGAGGGTATAAATTTTATACTGCACCATAACTATTTCTTTTTTGAAGGGGATTTTTATTTGCAACGCACAGGGACGGCCATGGGGACTCGTTTCGCGCCCAGCTACGCGAACCTATTTATGGCCCACTGGGAAGCCCAGTGGTCCTTGGGTTCGGGTGGCTGGGCGCGGAACCTCATTTTGTACAAACGATTTATTGATGATCTCTTTTTTATTTGGAGGGGAACTGAGTTACAGCTGAAGGTCTTTTTTCAGCAATTAAATAGTAATGACTGGGGGATCACCTTGGATACCCAGTTTAGTAAACAAGCTATTAATTTTTTGGATCTTACTATATACATTGAAGATATGGAAATTAAGACCAAGACTTTTTTTAAGTCCGTAGATGCTAACAGCTTTATTCAATCTACTAGCTGCCATTCCCAGATATGGCTCCAAAGTGTACCGGGCAGTCAATTCACCCGGATACGAAGGAATTGTAAAGAAGATCACGTTTTTGATGAGCAGGCCCAGAAGGTTAAGCAGGATTTTATTGAAAAGGGATACAAGGAAGAACATTTAAATAAAGCGATAACGAATCTAATGAAACGAGATAGAAAAGAAATGCTACAATATAAACCCCAAATGAACATTACAGTAGACACATCTCTATCGATCCCACTTATTTACAATTTTAATTGCCAATCTAAAGAAATAAATCAGATTTTTAAAAAATATTGGCCTATTTTACTTGAAGATCCCGCCCTAAAAGAAATTTTGGGAGATAAACCAAAAATTGTAAATAGAGGGGCAAGAAACATTAAACAACAAATCGTAATAAGTTATAATTCTTCAAAAAATAAGGAAAGAATAATAAAAAATCCATTCCAAATAAAAGAGGGTTTTTATAGGTGCGGATCCTGTAATGTATGCAGAAATCTTAACCTAAAAAAACAGACTATTACTGATCTCCCTCATAAAATCAACTATAAATTTAAAGGAATCACCACTTGTTATTCTAAGAACGTGATTTATGCCTTGATTTGTCCGTGTGGGAAAATGTATATTGGCAGAACCATCAGACCTCTCCACATTAGGATTATGGAGCATGTTCGAAATATAAGAAATCAATTTGAACACCACACTGTTTCTGCCCACTTTAGAGACCACCATAATGGAACACCTGCTGGTCTATTGTTCTTCCCACTTAAAATAATAAAGAAAAATTGGCGTGGAGAAAATTTTATTAAGAGAATTAATCAGGAAGAGATGAAGTTCATTTTTCAGTTTAATACACTTACTCCTTATGGATTAAATACTGACTTTGAACTGTGCCATTTTTTATAAGATATGTTGAGAGGTTTTTTTAACCCCTTAGTGACCGGGCGGTTTTACACAAATCCGTCCGTTCGTGACCGCAGCTGTTTTTACGTTTCTGCGCTCTTAGTGTTTACGTCAAATTTTCCTCTTACTCGTTTATGTAACCCACACATATTTTTACACTGTTTTTCTCGTCACAAATGGACTTTATAAAGATACCATTTTTTTCATCATTTCATATAATTTACTATAAAAAATATTGTGAAATATGACACAAAAATTGAAAAAACACCACTTTTTCGAACTTTGACCCCCAAAATTTCTTATGTATCAACAACCGTCAAAAATTTTTTATTCCTTAGTAGTTTCTAAATTTAGTACTGAGTTTAGCAATACCCAATGTTTACATATTCCTCGCTTTTTTCCTTATTTTATGCAACAATAAGTGCAAGTAGCACTTTGCCATTTCCAAAGAGTTTATTTTCAAAACTAGTGATAGTGACATTGTAACACTGATATCTGTCACTAATTCCTGAATAACCCTCCACATATACATATTTTTTTAAAGTACACAAATTAAGGTATTAAACTTGGGGTATTTTGACTCTTTCCATGCAAACCATTTTACCACAATCTATGCCAAAGTTTGAAAAAAAAAAAAATTTTGGTGATTTTTTTTTTTTTGAACGCAATTTAAGAATACATGTACTGTGACTTTAAGGTTTACTGCCAAAAAGCACCCCAAAATATGTTCAGCAACATCTTCTGAGTAAATTGATACCACCCAAGTATAGGTATGTCGGGTCATTTGGGGGCTAAAAGGCCTTATTTGGGGGGTGCACATTTCAGTTTTCCAACTTGGAATTTTCACATTTCGTCATCATGCACCCATGTCCTATTTGGGACATTTTTGAAGCCGCCCAAAGTAATTTACCCCCATCAAACCATATATTTTTAGAAAGGGCACACCCTAGGGTGCTTCAAAGAGTTGTATTTTAACACTTTCCATGCACTAGCTCTTTGTCAATCTTTCAGGTAGTCACTTTTTGTGTTATTTTTTCACACACATTGTACTTTAGGCATGAATTGTCAAATCCAGTTATGGGTTACTGCCAAAAAACACCCCAAAATATGTTCAGCAACATCTTCTGAGTAAATTGATACCACCCATGTATAGGTATGTCGGGTCATTTGGGGGCTAAAAGGCCTTATTTGGGGGGTGCGCATTTCAGTTTTCCAACTTGGAATTTTCACATTTCGTCATCATGCACCCATGTCCTATTTGGGACATTTTTGAAGCCGGCCAAAGTAATTTACCCCCATCAAACCATATATTTTTAGAAAGGGCACACCCTAGGGTGCTTCAAAGAGTTGTATTTTAACACTTTCCATGCACTAGCTCTTTGTCAAACTTTCAGGTAGTCACTTTTTGTGTTTTTTTTCACACACATTGTACTTTAGGCATGAATTGTCAAATCCAGTTATGGGTTACTGCCAAAAAACACCCCAAAATATGTTCAGCAACATCTTCTGAGTAAATTGATACCACCCATGTATAGGTATGTCGGGTCATTTGGGGGCTAAAAGGCCTTATTTGGGGGGTGCGCATTTCAGTTTTCCAACTTGGAATTTTCACATTTCGTCATCATGCACCCATGTCCTATTTGGGACATTTTTGAAGCCGGCCAAAGTAATTTACCCCCATCAAACCATATATTTTTAGAAAGGGCACACCCTAGGGTGCTTCAAAGAGTTGTATTTTAACACTTTCCATGCACTAGCTCTTTGTCAATCTTTCAGGTAGTCACTTTTTGTGTTATTTTTTCACACACATTGTACTTTAGGCATGAATTGTCAAATCCAGTTATGGGTTACTGCCAAAAAACACCCCAAAATATGTTCAGCAACATCTTCTGAGTAAATTGATACCACCCATGTATAGGTATGTCGGGTCATTTGGGGGCTAAAAGGCCTTATTTGGGGGGTGCGCATTTCAGTTTTCCAACTTGGAATTTTCACATTTCGTCATCATGCACCCATGTCCTATTTGGGACATTTTTGAAGCCGGCCAAAGTAATTTACCCCCATCAAACCATATATTTTTAGAAAGGGCACACCCTAGGGTGCTTCAAAGAGTTGTATTTTAACACTTTCCATGCACTAGCTCTTTGTCAATCTTTCAGGTAGTCACTTTTTGTGTTATTTTTTCACACACATTGTACTTTAGGCATGAATTGTCAAATCCAGTTATGGTTACTGCCAAAAAACACCCAAAAATATGTTCAGCAACATCTTCTGAGTAAATTGATACCACCCATATATAGATTTGTTCTGGGTTTTTTGGGGTGCTACGCCAATCTTTGACATTGCTTGTCTTTCATTTTTCTAATTTGACATACAGTATCTTCTTTGCTTATCTTCTTTTTAGGGTCCTTTTTACATACCCCAGTTTTATGAACGTGCATATATTTGGTAAGCTAACACCCCAAAGTATTGTAAATGGAGTGTTTTTATGCTATGGATGCATCCGTTTGCTCCAAACAAATTAGATACTGTTTGGTGGTCATTTTTTCATTTTCACACCCACATCAGTTTTGGACTGTGATTTAGGAGACACTTGTTGTTTTACTGCATGAAAACTCTCCAGGTTGTTTTCTGCAAGGTCTCCTGAGTACACCCATGCCCCCCATGCATAGGTTTGCCAGGATTTTGGGAAGGTTCAAATACAATTTTTATGACTTTGTCATTGGAGTTGAAATTGAGATTATTTCTTCAGCTAGGCCTAGCTTTGGTTTTGGGTCTACCGCATACCCCAGTTTGAATTATTGCCAGAAAATTGTTTATATTTGTTATGTTGACACCCCAAGGTATTGCATATGGAGTGCTTTGATGCCATGGATGCAACGGTTTTAGCCCAAAACATTTGAGAAGGTGTGTGGCGGTAATTTTTCAATTTTCAGATTTTTACGCCCACAGTAGTTTTGGACTGTGATTTAGCAGACACTGTTGTTTGTTACTGCATGAAAACTCTCCAGGTTGTTTTCTGCAAGATCTCCTGAGTATACCCATGCCCCCCATGCCTAGGTTTGCCAGGATTTTGGGAAGGTTCAAATACAATTTTTATGACTTTGTCATTAGAGTTGAAATTGAGATTATTTCTTCAGCTAGGCCTATCTTTGATTTTGGGTCTACCGCATACCCCAGTTTGAATTATTGCCAGAAAATTGTTTATATTTGTTATGTTGACACCCCAAGGTATTGCATATGGAGTGCTTTGATGCCATGGATGCAACGGTTTTAGCCCAAAACATTTGGCAACAAGGTGTGTGGCGGTAATTTTTCAAATTTCAGATTTTTACGCCCACAGTAGTTTTGGACTGTGATTTAGGCTAGGGTCAGACGAGCGTAGTGTTCACGTCCGTGATCGCGCCTAAAAGTACGTCCGTGATAGCATGACATAAAGTCCAATGGAGCCCGACACACGAAGTACGTCCGCACTGAACTGCGGACGCACAACGGCCGCGGCCCACGGACGCAAGGCAGGCAAGAACGTAGAACCGCTAGAACGGCCGCACAAAGTGCGCTGCGTCCGCAACGTCTGCATAGCTTTGTGTGTGAGTGATGGAACGTGGTCAGACGGACTGCATTTATACGTCCTGCATTTTTCACGGACAAAATGGTTTTGCAATTGAATTTATTGTCCCTCCTACATCTGTCAAAAAATAAATGTCAGTGAAAAAACGGACTGTGTGACCACTACTGCGTCTTCCGTACTGACGATGTCCGTACTGCACGGACGTACAGTCCGTAGAAATCACGCTCGTCTGACCCTAGCCTTAGCAGACACTGTTGTTTGTTACTGCATGAAAACTCTCCAGGTTGTTTTCTGCAAGATCTCCTGAGTACACCCATGCCCCCCATGCATAGGTGTGCAAAGATTTTGGCAAAATACAGCACCAATTGTAGAACATAAAAATGTACGAATAAAATGTAAAAGTCTGGTGCCTGTCAAACTGGGGATGCTCTCTAGGGGAGCACAGGCTGTTGTCACTGAAGTGCATGAAACGCAAAATGTTTTCATACCTTCTACGTGACATTGATTGGAGGTAAATGGGGGTAGAGCAGATGGGGCTACTGCTCCAGCAGGAGCGAATTGAGGGCTTCTTTATGATGCCCTCAGCATAGTAAGTGCCCAGAATTTCAGAAATTCTGGCACATCTAGCGGGGTCCATTGCTGCCTTGCCAAGTAGGAGTCTGGCTTCGCAGCACAATGCTGATGGGCATACAGATTTGATTGGGCCACGATGTGGCCCAACAAATCATCCCCCATAAAACACCTGCAAAAACTGTGTGGCGGTAAATCCTGCAACATCAATATTGATGCCAGGATTTGCCGTGAAAGGAGGGATATCTGGCCTCTGGCGATGAGGCACTACCCACTCCTCAGCTGGAGCTGTGCGTCTCCTGCTGGCAGGTGGTGACCCAGGATCTGCATCAGAAACATCACTAGATACATCAGCCAGCATAGATAATGTATCTAGCGACGCCTCTGAGCAGTTAGCGGGGTCGAAATGAGGGTCTGAGTCTGACGCAGATGCCTCAGATTCTGACGCCAGGATGGCATATGCCTCCTCGGCGCTGTACACCCTCTCAGACATTATATATAATAGATTATAAAATTTTATAATTATTATATATATATAAGCGGATTGTTGGTTCTTAGAAGAACCGTTGGGTTTCACAAGAAAATACAAATAAACACCTAAATCTCTCTAAATCCCTCTAAACCTGCCTCAATTCTTCTAAATCTCCCTAAAATCTCTCTAAATCTGCCTCAATTTTTCTAATCTCACTAAATCTCACTAAAATCTCTAACCTGTCAAATCTGATCTCTCTCTCTCGCTCACCAAAACACAAGTGAGGAGAGGGAGGGAGAATCACAGAGGTCAGAGCCAATATTTACAAAATATTGGCCTGACCTGACAAATTAGAAATTTTATTTTGATTTTTTCTAACTTCTGATTGGATGTTGCTAGCCTGCCTCTCTGATGAGGCAGGCTAGGAACATCCCACTCAGCCCCAAGATGACCCTGCCCTTAGAACCCTAACCCTACCCCTGACCCTGCCCTTAGAACCCTAACCCTAACCCTACCCCTATCCCTACCCCTATCCCTACCCCTAACCCTACCCCTAACCCTACCCCTACCCCTAACCCTAACCCTAACCTAACCCTACCCCTAACCCTAACCCTACCCCTAACCCTACCCCTACCCCTAACCCTACCCTAACCCTAACCCTAACCCTACCCCTACCCTACCCCTAACCCTAACCCTACCCCTACCCCTACCCCTAACCCTAACCCTACCCCTAACCCTACCCCTAACCCTAACCCTAACCCTACCCCTACCCCTACCCCTAACCCTACCCCTAACCCTAACCCTACCCCTAACCCTAACCCTACCCCTAACCCTAACCCTACCCCTAACCCTACCCCTAACCCTAACCCTAACCCTACCCCTAACCCTAACCCTAACCCTAACCCTAACCCTACCCCTAACCCTAACTGTCAGTTTATTTTATTTATTTTTCTTTTTTTACACTTTTTTTACACACTTTTTTTTACTTTTTTTTTACTTTTTTTTACACTTTTTTTTTACTTTTTTTTCACTTTTTTTTTACTTTTTTTTACTCTGCTGGGTGCCTTGATCCCTCGAGGCACCCAGCAGAGCACCTGATCACTGAAGTGATCGATTTTGTACTGAGTGCCACGATACCTCGTGGCACTCAGTACTTCCTGCCGCTACCGGAAGTGATCGCTCGGGGGGAGCGATCACGGACGGACCGGCGGCAGGTAAGTATATTACAGGATGCCTCGATGTCGAGGCATCCTTGTAATATGCTCAGAGCAGCTGGAAGCGATCCGATCGCTTCCAGCGCTCTGTAGAAGTGCCGGGCACCTCTCCGGTGCAACCGGATGTAGATCGCTCCCGGGGAGCGATCACATGGTGCCCGGCACTTCTAACGGCCATTGCACGGATGCCTGGACTCCCAGGCATCCTGCAATGGCGTTTGAGCTGCTGGAAGCGATCCGATCGCTTCCAGCAGCTCAAAAACGGCAGGACGTACCATGTACGTCAGCGGGTCTAAGAGAGACCCGCTGCAATGACGTACATGGTACGTCCGCGGTCGGGAAGGGGTTAATATGATTTATGGATTTATGTATTTTATGCATTTTTTATATGGGGATTGTTGTTTTTAAAAAACCAAAAAAATCCTTTTTCTTTTTTCTTTTTATGTGCCGTCTCGGTCTACACACCTACCCAATTGGGGAAATGACTATTGAACACTATGGACTATCTAGAGATTTGTGCTTATTAGGATAGCACATGAACTGTCTCTTTCCCCATTGTTCGTGGTTTTGTGGCAGGTGGAGATTGCCTGTTTGTTTGTTTGGGGATCCATGGAGACGGCGATGGTGGACGTCATCGGACCGCGCTGGGGGTTGCCACGCTGGAGCGCACCGTTCTAGGAGTGTGTTGTGTCTGATGTGGAGGATGTGGAGAGAGCTGAGCCGAGACCCGTGCCTACTGGGGTGGCGCGGGAACCGCTTTCCTCCCGTCGCTTGAGATCTTGCGGCGGATGCGGATTACCCGTTTGTTTACTGGAGAATCCCTGGAGACGTGACGATGGACGTCATTAGACCGCGCCAGGGATCACCACGTTGAGACGCACCGCGTTGTGAATCTGTTGTCTTTGATATAAAAGGATGTCGAGACAACTGAGACGGTAACTTTTCCTTTTATATCCTTTTTATTTGCTACTGATGAAGCACCGAATAGGTGCGAAACGCGTCTAGCTGTTTGTCTGTACCATTTTTTAATTCCTATGCATTGGAAATAAATACTCTTGATACAAAGCCGCTATAAAGAGAGAGAAATTTTTTTTTCCTATCTACTTTTGTGGGCTACTTTAAGTTCACAAAAACCTGCCAAACGAGAGCACTGGGAAAATTACCCTTCTGGACCTACGGGCAATCAAGTTGGCCCAATTAACACTTGAAAGACGATCATATGAGAGCTGGAAGCTCTCAAAAACCGTGAGTGTGTACTTGGCGATTCCAATTATGTCTAATTGATTTTCTAACATAATACGCTATGTAATCTTTCTCCCTTTTTTTGAGGTATATATAAGATCATATATCCACTCTTATATTGAAGAAAGTTTTAAGAGATTGTCAAGAAAGGATAAATATCTCCTTGTTAAAGTAAGGACAAAGTATTCTCCTTCTCTTACTGACTTGCTTCAAATGTTTTTTTGTCCTTCCTGCGTTTAATACTGTGTATATAGAGGAGCGCTACCCAGTCTTGTTGTATACTTCACAGAAGGTGCCATAAGAGCTGCAGGCTTTTGGATTGTAGGAGCAAAAAGACAGATTACAGCTACATTGCACAGCTGTGTTCAGTGCCGCAAACTGAGAGGGAAACAGCAGCAACAGCAAATGGCAGATTTGCCAGCTGACAGAGTAAGCACTGACCCACCCTTCACTCATGTCGGTCTGGACGTCTTTGGACCATGGATGGTAACAGCCCGCAGAACTCGAGGTGGCCAAGCAAATAGTAAACGATGGGCAGTGATGTTCACCTGTATGAGTGTGCGTGCAGTACACATCGAAGTAATAGAATCTATGGATACCTCAAGTTTCATTAACGCCCTAAGACGATTCCTTGCCATCGAGGTCCAGTCAAGACATTGAGATCTGATTGTGGAACTAATTTCGTTGGAGCCTGTCGAGAGTTGCAGCTTAACTCAAGGCCCATCCAAGACCTTCTAGCTGAAAAGGGCTGTACATGGATTTTCAATCCTCCTCATTCTTCCCACATGGGTGGTTCATGGGAAAGAATGATAGGCATTACACGTAAAATACTGGACTCAATGCTTATGGACTTGAACTCCACAAGACTCACCCATGAGATTCTAATCACCTTCCTGGCAGAAGCATCTGCCATAATCAATTCTAGACCACTTGTTCCAGTGTCTACAGATCCAGAGAACCCAACCATCCTTACTCCAGCTACTCTTCTTACCCAGAAACTCGGGACTGTTCCTGTTCCACCTGGAAACTTTAAAGCAGGAAAAATGTGCTACGACCAGTGGAAGCGAGTACAACACCTTGCCAACTGTTTCTGGAATCGTTGGAAGATGGAGTATCTTTCCACTCTGCAAGGACGCAGGAAATGGCAACGCCTGAACCCGAACGTTCAAGTTGGAGATCTCGTTCTCCTCAAGGACCAGCAAGCCGAAAGGATAGAGTGGCCTATGGGACTTATTAAAAAGAGCATATCTAGCGATGATGGTAAGGTACGTAAGGTGGAGGTGAAGGTCGCAAGACAAAGAACTGTAAAGACTTTTATCAGACCTATCACGGAACTTATTTTGCTCTTACCGCTTGGAGACTGAACTTACTAGGTTTTCAAGACATCTAGCAAATTACACTGTCGTTATTTGCATTTGCATAACTACCGTTATGATGTATATATAGTGACATTTTCAATGCCAGACGGGGAGTGTGCTGTTACAGTTATTCATTTAGATGGGGATTTATAGTGTATAGATATCCTTATGCTGCCTTATGCTGCCACCTAGTGGTCTTTCTGTATTGTACATGCTTTCCTTCTTTTTTTCCCTCGCTTTTATGATGATGCACTTCCTGTGTGTGTTTAGTTCCACCCTTCCTTCTTGTAAGAGCTGCAGCATGGTGTAGTTATCCAGCAGCACATGTATATTCATCCTCAAGTTAGGACAGAATCATTTTTTGACCGCAAAGAACATCTCATTCCATCATCTGCTGTATCCTGTGATCTGCTGTAACCTGATATATGGAATAAAGCAAGTCGTGGAAATAAACGGTGTTTCTGGTGAGTTCAGCTATCTGATAAGGATTGTCCTCGGTGATTGCATCTACTTATACAGGCCAGGCATAGAGGTCTCTGCAAGGGATAAATCGCTATACAACGATCTGAGTCAGAATAACATGAATATAACTTGGTTTATCAAAAGCGTGGATAATCGTTCATTCGGGGTCAGCACCAATGAGGGTTGTAGTATATGCAGGATGGGCAACAGAGATGAATCTTATATACTTATTTTCAACAACATAGAATAAATGCGCAATGAATTCTGCAACCTGCAAGGCAGGCCTACAATCAGAGATAATGCGTTTAGATCGGTACATAGACTTAGCACTTAACAGGTAACTTGAGAGGTTGGTGGATTTAGCAACCTGCAGGGCAGACCCACAATCATATACCATGCAATATGATCTGTATCTAGACCTGGTACTTGACAAGCAACTTGAGCAGTTGAGAGATTTTGCTACCTGAAGGGCAGATCCCCAAACTAAAATCATGCGGTACAAAATATGCATACACTCTGTGAATCCATTTTGGCGACCCTGTGGTGTATTCAGCAAGCACCACAGGGCCGTCGTAGTGCAGGGAAAAGCCACCGCAAACCCGACGAACACTCGCCACAAAACCCAGCGAAGGCGGCACACAGAAACCCGCAAAAACATCTGTATTAACCATGCCGAAAACGCCTGAAAAACTCGAGCAGGAGCCGATCACACGCAGCGCAGCCGCCAGAAAAAGCCGACACCGCAAACGAATGGAGTGAACAAAAAAAAAAAAACAGTCCGCTTGACTGTTTGAAAAGTGAAACGCTGTTTGCAAAGAAACTACTGAGCGAAACTGTCTGTAATTTACATATAAAATCCAATGATTGATAATAAAAAGGGCTGTTACAGAAAAAAGATAAAACGATTAAAAAACAATAAACCCGGAAAAAAATGGTTTTCAAAAAAATCACGAAAAATGCTTAAAGAAACCCGCAAAAAATAAAAGAGAATTTTTACTGCAGAATATTATAATGAACAGTTTATTAGATATTGAATTAAAACGAGAATACTTTTAACATTGAAGCCTATGGGATTCGCCTGAATAAACCTGCCAAATTTAAACATCGAATGGCAGGGCATTAGGGGAACCTTTCACTGCTGGTTTGTGTTCTCTGAATAGCCGAAGCAGTGCTTCACTATGGGGATTTCACTGCCCTCGAACAGGCACCGAACAGGCACCGTATGTTCAGGCAATTCGTCAGGATTTGTCGAATTGTCTGCTCTCTGAATAGCCGAATGGCCAGGAAAGGTAACCGAACACTGAATTTTAGCGTTCGTTTCCCTTTCTCCAGCAATTCGGATCTCTTTGAATAACCCTGTTAGTCTATCTATGTATAGTTAATGTGCTTTCACTCAGTAAACACTTGGTCAGGAAACCATTTGATACTGAGTGGTATATAGTATTCTGTATCACCTCCCTGGCTTGGAGTATTAGGTGTTGCAGTTCTTACTGCTATAAAGTCATGTATTGTAGAAATCTGTCCATAAGGATCCAAACCACGCAGATCTGGGGTAAGCACCATTGTGAACGTGACAGTATCCTTTTAAAAAAAAAACCCTCAGATATGGAGACCCTGTTTTAACCAAAGCTGTAAAAGAAAAAAAAAATCTCTTTTATATTATTTCTTCTGTTTCTTACTTTGTATATTGTACATGGTGAGGTTTGGTATTGCTGGAAAGGCCGACTCTGGCTTTTCCAACGAGATTTCTCTTGACCGTATAGGATGTAAGGAAGCAGAGATACATATCTCCTGTAATGGCATTACAGCTGGGGGGTGGGTTGCAATGCTTCCTATGTCCCCTCTCTGGATCCACCAGTGCTTGCATAAATGAACGTCAAAACTGAAGTGACGGGTGTGTCACCAAAAAACTGCCACGATAAACAAATTACTCATGGTTAAATGAGCAGTGTCAAATAAATTAACAACAATTATCCAACATTGGACATGCTGGTTGCCTTCAGGAAGAAGCTTTAAAAGCAGGGTTCCTGACTCTCGCTCCACTTCCACACACTACTTTCAGCCTAACAACCATTGTTATTTCCACTTTTCTAATGTCTCTACTCTGTTCACATCCATGAACCATTGTTTTTTCTCCATTTATACAGCTGCGATGATGTCACACATTTACAAGATGGAGTGGATAATTGGCTTTCAGGCAATAACAGTGAATACAAAGGGTAAGTGGAAACACGTAATCTGGCCCTGTATGTTTAGCATGGGAGCAAAGGAGGATAGGAAGGGATATTGTTTAGACCCTCTGTTCCCCAAACCATCCTCTTTTAATCCCAGAGTATCCCTTAAAAATTCACAGTAATCATTGCTTTATACTGTATATGCGCATTTTGTTTTTTTTCAAACCAGTAAATCTCGCGTATTTTTTAACAGTTGCCAAGTAGCATGCAGTGGCTTGAGGACTTATTGTGAGAGGACATTTGATCATGATTTACCCTGCATACTGATTATTGCAGTGGTAAAAAGTTTGATTTCTGAAAATAGAAAACTGATCCCACTCGATCTTCCTGAGGTCATTCACGTCCTAGGGTTTAGGTAAGTAATATTCCTTGTTAATTTACATTACGATCATAATGTAATACATTTTGAAACATACAATTAATTAACCATATTTATTTCATTCAGGTATAAACCTGTTGCAGTTACATATCATGCTGCATCCCATTTTGTTTGCTTCCCCTGCCTACAACATGCATGCAACAACTGGATTTTTTATGATGGGATCAGAGAAAAGAACAACCCAGGCAATGGTCAAACAATAGCTACAGCTGAATTTATGGAGCAAGAAATAACATTGTCTCATTCATTTGGCCATATTGTTTTCGTTCGTCTTAATGAATCACCATCTGTAATTGTCACGGTAAGAAAATAATGGAACAAGTTTACTTTAAAAATAAATTTTTAACAAGCTTAAAGTATTTTATGTGAAGATATTGTCTATCATTTAAAGACAATACTCAACTGTATTATTCCATTTTTTTTTACCCCTTTCATCAACTCGTCCCTCACCCCTTTCATCGGCAGGTTTGTGGTGGATCATCGGTTGTGTTAGTAATTTTTTTGGCAGGTTATCGGATCGTATCGGCAATGTTTTCACCGGATTTTTGGATCTGTTCCCTGCACGTCGGGGACCCTGCAGTGAATGCTGAATTCATCGCAGGGTCTGTGAATTTGATTACCCGAAGTGCGGGGAATTTCACCATACAGTGCAATTTCATGGTAGTTTGGCTTTTCATAAAGCTGTCAATTCGCCAAATACTGGTGAATTGCCAGCAAAATATGGTGCAGTTTGCCACTGAACTCGCAATTCGGCAGCCTGCGGTGGCAGTGAAATTGTCCCATAGAGAAGTAATGTATCTATTCAGAGACGCTGAACTGTACCAAATTGTCATTGAAATGCCCTGATTTTCAGTGCTTCAGTTCGACAGGTTTAAACAGGTGAAACCCTTATGATTCAATGTAAAAAGATATTGTTTTTATTATTTATTCAATTGATAATTATTTTCAGTTTCAGCAAAATAATTTTTTATTTATTTGCTTTAAAAATGTAAAAAAAAATTGGCAAAATTTTTGATTCTCATTTTTTTTAAATTCTGTAACACACCGTTCAATTATTTTTTTATAGGACTTTTATTATTTTCATGCATTTTTATTCTTTAAAATGCCTTTTAACCCCAACACGGCATTTTACTAGTGCTCGCTGCTGTTTTTATGTTTCTGCACTGTTTGTGTTTAGTTTCAATTTCCTCTTACTAATTTATGCAACATACACATATTATATACTGTGTTTCTCACCATTAAATGGACTTTATAAAAATTATTTCCATCATATCGTATAATTTACTATAAAAAAAATGTATGAAACATGGTGAAAAAAAATGGGGGACGCTTTTTTCTTCCCAGAAATTTAATCCCCAAAATCTACAACGACAAAAAAGACCCAGCTAAGTAATTTAAAATTTTTGTCCTGAGATTAGAAATAGCTAAATTTTTAAATGTTCTTTTGCTTTTTAACCGCTTCACTGCTGAGCTATTTCACCTCTGTGCGCTGAGCAAATTTTTACCATTTTATGCTCATCATGTTAAAACATAATTTAACCCTTTCGCTGCTGAGGCTTTTCACGCCTCTGTGCTGAGGTCATTTTTAGCGGTTTTGCTCATCATGTTTAAACGTGTTTTGAAGGCTTATTTTAGTATATTACCCAGACATATTATATATCGTTCTTTCCGTCAGACTCGGTAGATTCATAATATGTCATTATTATATGTATACGTTATGTCATGTCTGTATATTATAACAAAAATGCAATAAAATATGTATTTTAAATAATTTACAACGTGTAAAGTGTTTTTTTTCACATTTTAACATGCAAGCAATTGCGGTTACATTTTGTATGGGGTGCGCTTGTTAAAAAAATTAGAGATGGGGTCTCGTTACATTTTTTTTGGGGAAAATTACGCAATTTTTAACAAACGCACCGCATACAAAAATCGTTAGTGCAGCATCATTGTTCACATTATAATTGAAATGGGAACAATATTGCTACACTAACGAACCAAAAAAAAGAAAAAAAAAATGTTTATTTTTTTTTTTATAATTTTTTTTTAAATATATTTTTATTTTTAATTTTTAAATTTTTTTTTAAAAAACTTTTTTCACATTCGAGTTTGGTATCGTTGGAACGGCCATGCTCTGGCCGATCCAACCATACCAAACTTTAACCCCTAGCTGCCACGGATCGGGAGATAGGGAGTTCATTGGAACTCCCTATCTCCACCGTTGGTGGCAGTTAGGGGTTAACTCTAGGACTGGCGTCATCGTGCTACGCACGATGACGCCAGTCCTCAGGGGGAGTTCCCGGAGGCTTGGCCGACATCCAAGATGTCGGCCAGCTCCAGGAAAGGATCATGAACCGGCGCTTTTCAGCGCCGATTCGCGATCCAGCTTCCTAGGGGTTAATGCCAGGCACCATTTGGAAAGGCAGGCTGTGCCCTTCCAAATGGTGCCTGGGTTAACCCCCGCAACGCCGCCGATCGGGAGGGAGAGAGGTCCGAAGGACCTCCCCCCCCTCCCTTTCAGACGCCTCCTCCGCACATGCGGGGGGGGGGGCCTGAATTAGGTGTCATCGCGCTGTCGCGATGACACCTAATTTCACCGGCGGCGGTTCCGGATGCCGGGCTGACATCGAGGATGTCAGCCCACACCGGGGGGGCCAGCGATCGGCCGGAACCCGGCCGAACGCTGGCCCCAAAGGGAGGACGCGCTCAGCGCATCCTCTGCATACCAGCAGTAATGCGGAGGACGCGCTGAGCGCGTCCTCCGCATTGAAGTGGTTAAAGTCCTTTTTTATTATACCCCAGACATAAAAAATAATTAAATAATACTTTTTTTTTTTAAAGAATTTAATTTTTTTAATTATTTGTTTTTACACCAAACCTAGGCAGGATCAGGCCTTGCAATGATGTCAAACATGACCCTCTAGCCGCCACAAATTGGGAAATATGGGGATCAAAAGGATCGCCATATCTCCATTTGGGAGGTAAGGAGTTAACTGGCCCACTGAAGTCATTGCATATGTCAATGGATGGGGGGTGACCCAGAGGCTTGCCTGACATCCAAGATGTCTGCCACTTCTGGATTTGAATCACAATCTGGCACCTAAGGGTTTAAAGACAGGTAATGCTGAAAGGGGCTGGCCCTACCCTCTCCAGCGGTACCTGTCTTGTGTCTCTAACTAGAGGATTGGGGAGGGAGAGGGCTCCAAAGGAGTCCACCCCTCCCCTTCCACATTTTTTACTGCAGGCTCCAGGGAAGCCTGGCGATGATGTCATCACACACTGTGATGACATCATCGCAACTGCCGGGCCCCCAGAAAAGGAGTGACAGACTCCAGGCCTACCAAACCGCTGCGGGAGCCCGGCGAGAGAGGTGAGTATAGGGAGGGGGGTTAGGAGACCAGGATGTACATAGTACGTCCGAAGTCGTTAAGGGGATTTTCCCGAAGGGCGTACAATGTATGTCTGCGGTCGGGAAGGGGATAAAAGAACAGCATTTTTTTGTTTTGATCCTTCCCCCCCAGTTCGGTGGCATTCGATGGATCATCTGCTTTCGGGGGTCAGGGACAGCTCCCGTTCGGTGCACTTAGGGGACCCTGTGGTGAATACTGAATTCAACGGAGGGTTGTCAAACTGGAATTGGAACAAGAAAGCACTGAAATTACACTTAAATTTCCATGCTTTTTGAATAAACCTCCAAGTGGGTTTGAATATTAGTGAATCCTGATTGATCTGCATTGATGATATTTTGGCACTAAACCGAATCACCGTTCATAAACAAGGGCAAACACACTTACAAAGACCAAGACACCTCCACACACGAAGTAAGACACAGACAGACCCTGATTCCCACACACAGTGGCAGATATTTATTTTTTTTGAGAAAGGATTTTACCAGGAAGGATACATTGAGATTTCTCTTGTTTTCAAGTATGTCCTGGGTGGCAAGTATGTACCGTTAGGTGTCGTGCCAAGGACACTTACTGGAGAGGTTGCTCGCTGGGATCGAACCCATGACTCCACAGGCTCTCTCCACGCAGAGCAGTGACATTACCTCTACTCCACCCAGCCTTTACACAGAACCTGACGGCAAACAATTCTTTTCTTCATCTTTTTAGGGGAGAGTTCAGCAGGCAGAGAATGCTGCCCTTGGAAGTGTCCAGTCTCATTGCAAATTCACAACCACCACTGCTCCTCATCTGGAATCACTGGGTCATATGAAAGGGTATTGAACAGAGTGGTTCCACATAGCGTACCATGCTGTGATTGCCACACCCACAAAATAGGAGCAGTTAATTTGTTTCCATGCCTCCCTCTGATTGGGCAGCCTTGACAACTGTACAAGTCCATTGGAGAGGCCCTAATGCCACGGTGTCATGTTTGACTGCACAGGTCGAACACCACTAAGTCCGGCCCTGAACCATTAGTTGTGAGTTATATGTTCCTTTAGGGTGGATTTCTTTTTATCTAAAATGAAAACATAAACTGCTGGCATTATTGATATTTCATGCTGATATAAAAGTGACATCTCTTTGTATAATTTTCAGGAAAATACATTGCTCCGTGATACCAAAGCTGCCAATAGGTGGCTTGAGGACAACAATCAAAATTTTTTTGGTCAAGTACAAAAGCCAATAATATTCAGCATGGATACAAAAGAAATTGAAGAAATTATTAATCAGTATGAAGAATATCAAAACTCCACACAATATGAAACTGCAGCAAATCATCTTCAGCCATTTGTTTTCAGTTTTACAAACAAAGATGATATGCATTTATTTTTATCAGAAACAAGAGACAAGCAAAATCTTCTTGTCCTGCCAGCTGTGAATCACAAGGTTAAAAAGGTTGTTTGTGGGCGTGTCCAGATCTCAAGGAGAGCAGCCACAATCCTGAGCCGCGTTCAATACCTCAGCCGCTGCAAGTGCTAAGTTAGCAACCTGCCATTGAACGCCGTTCAACCGCTCAGCGCTCAGCAGTGCTAACCTAGCACTTGCAGCGACCCGAGGAGATGCTGCGAGTAGCTGAGTGTGACGTATTAAAGATGGCCGCCACCATGAAGCAAGTAACAATTCTGTACAGCAAGATGGCCGCCGCCATGAACAATTACATAACATTCCATACAGCAATGTTAATTTTGAGGTTTTTGTTCACCAAAGCACAAAATATTTATTTATTATTTCCCCCTGCACATAGACATAGATTACAGTTCAATTTATATATTGTTTCAGAAGTTAACATAACGTTTATTCAATAAAAACTATCATTTGTGCATACAAAACGGATTGTGCTGACTGCTTTCCTTTATCATATTTTGTCCGAGTGATCGAAAAACAATCTGAATCTTTCATTAAGAAATCGTCGGCCATTTTGGATTCAAAATTCACATCCAAAGCGTTCAATGACACTGCTGCAGCAAATTGAATTGCTGCACTGCAGCAATTCTGCAGCTGCTGAGGTATTGAACGGGGCTCTGCTGAGCTCCATGCCGCAGAGCCAGATATCAGGTCCTGAGGTCGTTTTTATTGCCTGAGATTGGCACAATCTCCTCAGGGCATTTGTCTGGAACTCTGGCACCCGACTGACTCACCCTGTGGCTGTGGGAACAGAGTGGAGCACCGACTCACACTCCTTTTCTTTCCGACTGGCTGAGGCAACGGCCATCCTGCAGCCTGTGCTTGGGGTTCCTACAGCATGGTTCCTTCCTGTGTGCACCATCCTTACCGGCATGAGAAAGAAATCCAGGAAATCTGGTGAGACAGAGGGATCATATCTCCTAGATATCAGGGTCTCGCTGGGCGTTGGACGCGAAGGAGTGATGCGGGACCGCTGTTGTGGGACCTCGGCGTACTCCGAATCGTCTGACGACCCCATTGACAGGGTTGAGTGTCGAAGCTGCATAGGCGCAGGGCCGGGCTCTGCCACTCACTGCAGTTGACCTTCAAAAGGTCATGGATGACTTTCGGGGTTTGTGGCACAGCGACCTGAACGACATATGCTCTGCTGTGGAGTCCATGCAGACTCGGGTTGCTGAGGTCCATTCCCATTCTCAGGAGACGGTGGTGGTGGCGCTGGGCACAATGGATGCTACAGTCGCAGATCTCCAGATGCAAGTTATCCGCTTCAGCTCTGCGGTCCTGGCCTTGGAGAATCGGCAGCGGCGCTGGAATATCCACTTGCGGGGGATCCTGTAGGATGTCTGTGATAAGGGGCTCCTCGCTTATCTGGGCAACTTGTTGACTCACCTTCTTTCAACACTGCGACCTTCCTGGATTCCCCTATTGTTTCAGCTATGCGTGTTCAGAAGGCTGCCACTGCCAGGCTCCTCCCGCATGATGTTATATTGACCACCAGAGATGTGTTTACCCAATCTCGGATCCTTGCAGCGGCTGGCCCCACTTTTAAGGTCACCTTTACCTCTACTTGTATCACCTTTTATTGAGGCTTACCATTTTTGGCGTTGGCTGCATGGCGCGTTTCGGCGATGTCACAGCTCTGCTATGGGGCTGTGGGATTCAACATCACTGGCGCCTCAGGTTCTCATGATGTTACCTGGGAGGGAAAGGCCTACTCTGCCGCAACCACAGAGGCGGCGCAGGCCGTTTTGACCATCGTGGGGCTCTTGGCTGCTCCACATGGTCCCCAAGGGTCTACCTTCAGAGCCCGGATGAATGACTCCCCTCTACATCTGTTTTTCCTTGGGATAGCTGGGACTGTTCGCCCCAATTTTTCTGAGGCCATGCTGCTCATTTTTGTCTGTGATTTCACACCCTCCCCCATTTCCCTTTTTTTTCTTTTTTGGTTTAAGTAGCTGACTTATGCTGAAGGCATTTTTTATTTCTCCTCATTTGCTGTGACATTCTGAGGATGTTTTTGATTTCCCACATTTTTCACCCTCCTCACCGCCCAACTATTTATGCGGGGTTCCCTGTGTGACCCTTTTATCCAGGATTGACGTGGGAGTCCGGCTGGGGTGGTGATCCACCTTTTATTTATTTTTTGGTATGGGACACTGGGTAGACACCTGTGTGAGCCGCTAGGGTGGCAGCCTAGGCTCAGGCCTCCCTCCTGGCCCCAGATCTCCCAGCCTTGTGGACTCTTCCCAGGCCCCCGGTTTCAGTTAGGTAGCTTGGGTGAGCAGGGTACGCCATGATTTACTGGGCAGTCCCTTGCCTCCCCCCTTTTGATTCCCCCCCCCCTTCATGATGCCCTTGCCCTGCCAGACTACACCACTTTTTTTGGTCTGCCCCTCTCGTTTTGTTTGGATTTGTTTCACTCCACTTACTCCTTTACCCCCTTCCCCTCCATTTTATTTTTACTATTTCATGACTCTATAGATGACATTTTATGGTCCTGCGTGGCCATTGTTCATCGCTTACAGTCTTTTTACTATCTGTATTCAAATTCTAAAATAAATAATTCAAAAGAAAAAAAGAGAGTTTTCATTGAAAAAGTCATTGATTTGATCATTTTAGTTTAGCATTTAAAAGAATTAATGTCAGGGTTCGAGTTGTCTCAATATTGTTTGGCTCAGGCAAAATTTTGATGTTTTTTTTTGCAACAGAAGAGAAGCCACTTAGTAAAAAAAAATTAATTCTTGGGTGAGCCAAAATGATTGTCATTGAACAGTTGTTCCCAAAGTGGGATATGTGAGAAGACAAAGGAGTACACGAACTGCAGATGGATGAGCCAGTGAGTTGGGAGAGTTGGTGACATGGAAGAGTTAGTGAGAATGCTGGTGTAGCGGTGTGTTAAAATCTTGCTGTGGCAGTACCTATTTTTGGCCACAAGATGGAGACTATCTCGATTAGAGACACTGGACATTGGTACTACAACTCCCGGCATGCTTTGCAGAAATACAGGAAGTGGGTGGGACACTGGAGCCTTACATCCTCCACCTCGTGGAGAGCAGCCCAGAGCGCGCCAGGGAAGAGAAGAGAACAGACGCAGTGACAGAGATCGTGAGAGGGCCTAGGCCAGAGCCTGAATATACCTGTCAGTTCTTTTATCGGGACATTCAGCCTACAGAGGAGAAGACTTGCAGGTTCCAGAGATTGCTGCAGAACACCGAAGACCGAGTAAGGAGTCACCGCGAGTTGATCGGATGCGGAGAGCAGGCGGTGAGTTGGACAAGTCGTGGACCAGCGGCAGAGAGTCAGACAACGGATCCGGCCGCTAGTATTCCCAGTCAAGATCGAGCGGAGAAACGTCCTGGATCAGCGGAGCCTAAAGCAACCGTCGGATGGGTGAGAGGCCTCCAAGGCCGTATTGTATATAAAGGACGCGCTGCTGTGTTTTTCTCTTTAAAGTCCACAGGGCCCCAACTGACTAGTCGAAGACATTCTTAAAGTAAATTCACTGGCCAGTTGAACAGTACCCGGGTACCATACACACACACACACACCTTTTACATTCCGGGACTTAACCTGTGCAGGACTTATTTTTGTTGCGAATCGGAACAAGAGTAAAGATACGTTCCGAATATATTTTTCTCTTTTCCGCTGCGCGTTTATCGTAATACGAAAAGATTGTATTTTTTGGGTTCCGCTACGTGTTCCTTTTCCGAATATACTTGCACTGCTTTTATTTTCTGTTCGGTTCAGAATATTTTATTTTCTGAAATACGAAGCCTCGTGTTTCGTTTCTTTTCCGCCACGCGTTTTGCCGCGATACGAAAATACTGTAATATATATCTGTGAATATTGTGTTCAACATCTGCTCATTATTTTAGTAAACTATTTAAATGATAAAAACTCACAGCGGTGTCGGAGTATATTTATTCCCTAGTGCGGGGAGACTGACCCGAGGTTCAATTTTCAGCGGCTCCTCCGGGAGTGAGCGCTACACTGGCTTACGTTACCAGCCCAGAGCGGTGCAGCCAGTAGTAAAGTAAACAATGTTCATAGAATGCTGGTGTCTCTGTCCGTATGCTGCCCGCATTTGTGAATAAAAGCAAGATGCCAAAACTGCAATGCAAGGCAGTTTTATTAGTGATGCTCTACCTCATTCCACCCTTTCTCCTTCACTACTAATCAGGACTCCATTAGAAAAGTTGGGATCACTTTCTGGACCACTGTCTGGGCAACCTGACCGCCAATTCGCCCTCCTCATTTTAGCCCCTTTACGACCTTGGGCTAATCATATCCCAGTCATCAACTGGGATCCACAATTTGAAAAAAGCTGCATGATTTTATTTTCTATTTGTGGCTCACCATTAACGGTGCTATTCTGGCTTGAGCCAGCATATTTTTCAGCTACTGATCCATAAAAGCAGTGCCGCTCTCACCAGTATCGGCTCCAAGAGTGCAATGGACTCCAAGGAGCTCAGGGCAATCCTGCAAAAGTCCTGCATGTTCACTTCAGTGGGGTTGCGTAGAACCAAAAAATAATGCTGAGGAATATTTGTTCACAATTGTCTGTTGATAATGGCCAGAGAAAGCAGCAGGTCACTCCACCCCTTCACCTATGGATCTTAGGTAAGTGAGCGATTTTCAAGCTTTGTTGATTGAAGTATCAAATGTTTGGTGCAAAACAAAAATCACTTAAAATGACACTCTATTGAAAATAGATTTTACCCTTTTCCATAAAATAAATGGGCAAATGCTGCCGACAGCCTCTGCACAATTGTTTTAATTTTTTTATTTTGAGGTGATTTTACTCTCCTTTTGTCTCTCGATGTGCGTAGCTCCTCATCTTCGACTGCGGAGCTTCTGAGTCTGAAGTTCCCTGA
>RXON01000966.1:0-25545 GCA_009667805.1 Leptobrachium leishanense | reverse complement strand
CCCGGAATGTTGAGGGACTCAACTTGCCCATAAAAAGAAAAAAAGTCCTTAAATTTTTAACCTGTTTAGACCCAGACATTGTTTTCCTTCAGGAGACACATTTGTCCTCTCCTGGACAAGCACTTAAAGCCTCCTGGGTAGGCTACCAGACTCATCTATCTATTACCAAAAAAAATCAGGTAGCCCAATTCTCCTCCACAAAAGCCTTCCATATCCTATTGTAGATACCATTAATGACCCTGATTTCCGCTGTATCCTTCTCAATCTTACTATAAGCCAGGAACCCCTACAACTACTCAATGTTTACGCCCTGAACTTTACCAATACCGACTTCTACAAATTGCTTCTTCCACTGCTGCGCCTTCATGAGGCCTTGTGCAGGGTCGTGGGAGGCGATTTTAATGATGTCCTGGATCCCGTCCTGGACTGCTCTCAGAGTCACCCCATGGGTAGAGGTCAAACATGCCCCACAGGTCCCAGTTGTTTGTGAACTCATTCTCGACTTACTGAAGTTTGGAGGGCCCAGAACCCCACAGATTTAGATTTCACCTTCTACTCAGACTCTCATAAGGCATTCTCTCAACTTAACCTCTTCCTTATCTCTGATGCGCTTCTTCACCAAACTCAACGCTCCTCAATAGGTACAAAAGCCCTCACCGGCCACCCTCCAATTACTTTAGATTTAGCCTATGGGGTAGCCCGCCGGGACTCTGGCGTTTCCCAACCCATTTGCTTACCTCTGGGCTATTTATGTCACATTTGGACCTGATGTAGAACAATTACACTGGTGATAACATTACTCATGTTGACGTTAACCTGTTCTGGTCAGCCTCGAATCCGGTCATCAGAGGCCTTATTATTGAGTATGTCACACGAGTCTGAAGAGAGGCCACGGAGCTCCATACTGCCCTCCATACTGATTTAACGAATAGCTACGGGGACTATCTTTCTGATCCTACCCCCTGCTCTCTCCAGCATACAAAGAATCTAAGATTAAATATGATGCCCTGGTTACCAGTCAGGCACATCGCTCTTGGCAACACCAATGCCATTGTTTTTCTTGCTATGGCAATAAACAGGGCCGTCTTTTAGCCAATCTAATCTGCTTTCAGACCTTGACCAGACCTGTATCCCTTCCCTGAAGACTGCTGAGGGTACCATTCTCATGGACCCCTTAGTTATTGCTAAGCACTTCCGCGACTATTTCACTGACTTGTATAAGGCAGGCCCAGATGATCTCCACACTCAACTGACTTTCTTTTACGCATTCCTAAAATGTCGCCCCAGGACATATTCTTTCAGCCACAATTACTGTGAAGGAGGTACAGAACACTATTTCTTTCCTCAAAAATGACAAAATTACAGGTCCTGATTGGTTTTGGGAGGAATACTACAAGCTTATTTCAGGTTTTCTGACTCCCCTTTTAGTTACCCTTTCCAACAACATTTTGCAGGGTGCTTCCCCACCTCCCGCTTTCAACGAGACTCATTTGGTAGTTCTTCCTAAGCTTGGTAAAGATCACACATTGGTCACCTCCTTTCACCCTATTGCCTTGCTTAATAAGGATCTCAACTCCCTAACTAATCTGGTTTCAGACAACCCTAAACTACTCACCTTACTAGACTCATTCCAAATAGCATCTGGCTTCAAAATAAATTGTGGCTAATCTATCTTATCTGGGCCGATCATTTTTTATCAAAATTACCCTATTTTGAAAACTACTCTACCCTTACAAGTCCTCTCTATTTAGCTATGCAAACTAACAAACAAGACTGCTCTCTAACAATGTGACCCTGAGGAATGGGAATATGTTATTGCAGGGGGACTGCCTGGTGATGGTGGGAGAAACTGCGATCCCCACTGACGACTTACTGGGATGTGGGACATTCGGCCCAGATAGCCTACAGTGTGCTCCCAGCCAAGGATGCTTGAGGGAGCTTTAAGGCCTAGATTTGGTTGGGCAAGTCATGGACTCTGTGGTGGTGGGAGAGACTGAGCACCTTCCCCCTGCACAGGAAAGATGCGGAGCAGCTGGCCCGGGTCCCCAGCTTGAGATGGCAGGCGCCCCAGAGGTTGTGGATGACAGTTTTTTGGTGGAGGAGCTTCCTGCCACCCCAGCAGAAGAGCTTACATTGGGGCAGAGAGTCACTGATTCTGTCCTCAATCTGCTGGCCCAGATTCCTGGGGAAAGAAGGAGAACCACATGCTCGCAGAGGAGTCCAAGGAAGCTACAGCCATCACATCCTTAATCCAGCCACAGAGTAAGCCTTAGGGAGGGGAGGCAGTCGGCCTCACTCCCTAGTGCCAGAGAGTACAGGTGGTACTTCTCCACAGTGGCAGATTGAGCTCCAGCGTGAGGGTGAGGATGGCCCCTTCTCCCAGCAACAGGATGCTGCTGACTCCCTTCTCCGGATGGTGGAGGATTTCGGCTGCGTGAATAACTTCTCTTCAGTGTCTCCTTATGGACGTTGTTGTAGCAGTGAGACGAGAAAGACTGTAATGCTCACTAATGTGGAAATCAACCGGCTTTGGGTCTTCTCCCAGGTTAGTCTCCTGCAAAAGGTATACTGCACCGAAATGTCAGGGAAAATGTCTTGATTTTCTGTGATTCAGTTCGACAGATTTAAACAGGTGAATCCCATAGGATTCAATGTAAAAACAATATTGTTAATTTTTTAATTCAACCATTTATTCTTTTCATTTTCAGCAAAAAGTCTTTTTATTTATTTTTTGAATTTTTTTTGGGATTTTATTGTAAGAAATTTTTGATTCCCAATTTTTTTTAAGGCTTTCTTTTATTCTGAAACAGGCCGTTTTATTATTTTCTATAGGACCTTTTTTAATATTTCTACACATTTTCATGCATTTTTATTGTTTTAAAAATTGTTTTAAAGAATAGAAGAGTCACGTTTTTTTTCCCTGTAGTCCGGCGGTCTGTCTTGACAGTCTTCGGGGGTGTTTGACAGGCTGAATGGTGGCATTCGATTGTCTGTTCGGCGGCGATCTTCGACGGCTCCACGTTTGGCACACTTTGGGGACCCTGCGGTAAATAGTGATTTCACCGAAGCGCACTGAGGTGCACAGAACGAGAAAGCACTGAAATTTCGGTGCTTTCCTAATAACCCTCTGAGAAATTTTCCATCTGCTTGATAGTTTTAAAGTTGTGGGATTTGCAAAGATGTTTAGCATCTAGCAGAGACGTCACAAGGGTAACCCCCACAACAAAAATTGACCACAAGTAAGACTTCTTGACTTTTTGTGGATGATATTTTTACCTTTACAATGGTTAAAATGAGACTATGGCGCACTGTTTGTCTTGTACTGCATGGAAAAAATTCCATTACTCCCACTGTAATCAAAATAAAAAGTAAAAGAAAAACATTAGTGAGGTAAGATTTTGAGAAAGTAAACCAGGGGATTTTACAGTGGTCTAATTTTCCTTCTATACCACTAAGAAAAAAAACCATTTCCTATTGCTTCATCATTTATAATTTTTCAAACAGTGAGCGAATATATCTATGTTCTGTGTGTGGATAAATTATGAGAAAATATAGATGTCTATAGTCAATGAGAAGAATGATAGCTATTGACTTATTATTTATTCAGTAAATGAATGGACCCCCAAACCTATTTCAAGTGAACAAAGCTTGTGTGGGGGCTGAAACGTTGCTCTGTTCCAAATTTACAATAAACTGGCATCTTACGAGCGCTTAAGTGCTGTGTTTTGGTTTTTAGTGTATCTGCTAGTGTCTAATGTCAGAGTCAGTGGGCCACAGGGCTGCCATCAGAAATCTTGGGGCCCCTTACTGAAGCTCTGATCGGGGCCCCACCGCAGACGGTTTATTTTTGTATTTAAAACTATAATATTGCTCACACACAAACACATGGAGACCATGTGATTCACACCCCGTACATGCTGTAAACACAAACACACACCCCATATATGCCACACACACACCATGCCGCAAAGCACACACACACCCCATACATGCAGCACATGGCACACACACACACACCATATATGCCGCCCACAATCACACCAGTCACGCAGGCTACACATACATCACAGGCTTCACATACATCACATTTAGGCACAGGCTGCACATACGCACACACACAGGCTGCACATACACCACACACACAGGCTGCACATACACCACACACACAGGCTGCACATACACCACACACACACAGGCTGCACATACAACATACACAGGCTGCACATACAACATACAACACACACACACAGGCTGCACATACACACAGCACATACATTTGGAAGGCCTCCTCTGCCCTGAAGTTCTCATCAGCTTCTTGTGGGCGGGGCATGTCAGTGCAGGGCCATTTTTTTTCTATCTCTCTCTCCCTCCCCTCCGTATAATCTGCAGGAGGAGACCCAGGGCAGCCTCCAAGAGCAGAAAAAACCTAAAATGGAGAGTGGAATCCTCTCTGCTGCCTCTGGGTCTGCCTTTGACAGGGGGAAGGAGAGCTCCATGCTGGGCCCAGGCTCACATCTCTGCATCAGCTCTCTGGTTCCAGCAGGGCCCCTGCGAGGCTGGCATTTGGGGGCGGGGCCGCAGCCAGCTTCCTGCTAGCGGCGCCTAGTGATGCCATGTAACTATTTACAAAGGCACGTGGAGAGCCCCGAACCTGGGGGGCATGCTGTGCTGCCGGCCCGGGCCCTCAGTTCCCATATTTCTAGTCAGTCTATAACTGGAGATCAGCAGCTTCATGGTCCCCATGGCAACTAGGCATAGCCAAGTTTGGCAGTGACCCTTCACGGCCCCCTGGAGGCACCGGGCCCCATACACCAGTAATACCTGTACCCCCTGATGGCGGCCCTGGTGGGCCATATTACTAAGTTGGTGCTAACTTAACCAGAGCTGTTGTGAACTAACCAGAGCCATTATAGTCTATGGAGTTGTTAAGTTTGCAACAGCACTGGCTAAGTTAGCACCACCTTTGTTATATAGCCCAGTGTCAGCATCAATTAAAAATAACAAAGAGGCAGAAATGTCCACAATAGGCATCCCAATAGCACAAGGAGAAGGTGATAAAAGAGAAAAGATTTGCTGGGACCTAAAAATAAATAACACTGGGGAACAGCATTTTCGTTGAAATAGATCTGACACTTGTTTTTGACTAACTGGTGGCATCTGAATACAAAAATGACCCCAGTTTTTCTCTATCACGTCAATTTTTTTTAAGGTATTTATTTATTTATGTAGCGCTACTCCCGCGAGAGCGCTGAATTTGACGGGCCTTCTCTCTCACTCAGTGATTACCCACCTCCACCTTCGGCACCAAGTAATACCAGGACAAGATTACTTTAAATAAAAAGGGGTTTATTAGGACTAGCGAACAAACCTTTGTAGGACAAAGTAATCAACAGTATAACAGTATTGAAAGAGTTAATTTAGCATTACTATTCAACTCAATAATGAATGAACAAGACAGCAATCTTTACCATACTTCAGTGCAGTTCGATTATCAACTATAATCAACGTAACCAATATCAGTAACCTGTCTAAACCTTATACATTCTGCCTAACCACTGGCCAGTGGAAATTATACAAGCGTTCAAGACTGCTAGCGTTGGGGCCCTTGACTTCTATCGTTGGGTACCTTTAACATGAAACCATATTTGTATTCCACAAAGTGAGAAAGAAATCTTCGCAAAGTGTCACAGAACAACAAGATTTGTAACTGCAGCGATCCTCCTTTTAGCTGCAACTGCGCGGGCAGTAGAACTAGGCCAGACAATAAAGTTAGCAATATCAACTCACACAGGATGGCCGAATACCTCTCTCCATTTGATACGCTCACCCCTTCCTTGCTGGACGATAGCTCGATCGCTATCTCTTAGCGCTGGAATCACTCAGGGACAGCTGGATTTCTTCTCCACGGGACACACGAGGACAGCTGGATTTCTTCTCCACTGAATGTACTCGGTCGCTCCCTCTGTCACTGGAACACACACGAAGGCAGATGGATCCCTTCTTCACTGGATGCACAAGGACAGCTGGACACACGATCTGCTGGTACTGGCAAGCAACACGTGAGGGCAACTGGATCTCTCCTTCGCGGAGCTGCATGCACAATCTGCAACACAGGACCATCCACCTCAACAGTTTTGCCCTCTCTGCCTTCTCCTTGCTCTGCACGTTCACTTCCACCCTTGGAAAACACCCCTTCCCTTGGCACTGGCACTGTTGGGAGGTGTAGTTCTCTTCCTGACAAACTGTATAGGCCCTCTGTAATTGAAGCTACATGTTCCAGAATCCTTTGCATCTTCCTGTCTTAAACAACTTCCTTTGCTAGTGAAGAGAAAGGGAAAAAGGGAGAGGGGAAAGTACTCCGCAGCTGTGACAGGCTGCATGTCTCTGTCCAAGCCTGGGACACAGCGAAACACAATAGTACACACACAATTCAAGTAGCCTGTGCTACGTTTATTTGCAAAGTATTTTACCAGGAAGGATACATTGAGATTTCTCTCATTTTCAAGTATGTCCTGGGTTCAAGAACATTGAAATTTTACAGTCGTTACAGAAATACAAAGTAATAAATGTAAGATATTAGAATCAAAACACAAATATACAAATTAACACAGAAAATAAATATGTAAGTAATATAGTCACTATGTTACATGTTTACAGGTGCATTCCGTATTGAGGTATGTTAATAGGGAGCTCTTGAGTGACTTTAGTCTGGGGGAAGATTTGATGGCGTCTGGGAGGTTATTCCATAATTGTGGTGCTCTGTAGGAAAATGAGCATTGAGCCACTTTCTTTTGTATTGTGGTATTGCAAGTAAGGTGCTGGTCCTGGATCAGAGGTTATAGGATGAGGGAACTGCTAGGGGAGCAGCCTATTCAGGTAGGGTGGCAGCTTCCCAGAAAACCTCTTAAACACCAGGTTGGAAAGGTGAAGAGTGCGTCTAGATTCCAGTGACTGCAAGTTTACTGTAGCTCTTTTAACATGTCACAATGGTGGGTCATGTAGGTACATTGTAGCACAAAGTGGCAGAATGAGTTATACAATGTAGTAAGTTTCTGAAGGTGTGTTTGCAGGGCAGGGTACAGGATACCCTCCCTTTGTTTCAAAAAGCGTACAAACTGCGCACTCAATGGAAAATAATGAAAATAATTACCTGAATGTCAAATTCAAATTTAACCTAAAAGTACAACTGGGTGCAAGTACTCAAGGTAGGTAGCACTTAAGGTACAAATTTACACTTATAGCTTTTCCTGGAGTGTTTAATCTGTGGACAATCTCGCCTAATGCAGCTTGATGTTCATGTTGCAACCAAGCGTTTTGTAGGTCTCCAAGAGTTTCTGGACAATTTTGGTGTAATTCTGTGCTCATTTATTTCCAAAAAAGTCCTTGACAAGGTCTTTGATAAGCAAGCATTCTTTTGGAGTTTTGACATTGTTCCAATGAAATGTTAGTCTTTGATGAGCTGACTAATTTGTGGACGATCAAATACACTGGCCTTTATTTTTTTCAAAAGACAGTCTAGGAAAAATGCCAAAATGAGGTCCTTGAAATAGTCTCCATCAGTTGGCACAGCTTTAACGAATTTCTTCATGAGACCCAGTTTTATGTGCAGAGGTGGGAATATAATGTTGTTTCTGTCAACAAGTGGCTCATGTAGAATGTTTGTATCACCAGCTTGGAGGTCAGATCTTGGAGACCAATTCCTCTCCACCCAATGCATCTCATGAGCTCTGCTGTCCCACTTACATAGAAAACAGGGATACTTGGTGTATCCACGTTGCAGACCAAGAAAAAGCAGCATACCATTTTAAGGTCAACACAGATGAGCTAATTGTGTGTGTAATTGTACCAACTCAATGACTCTCTTTATATCTCCATATTCTTCAGGAACACAAACTGAATGGCTAATTGGGACTGCACTGAATGAATTCCCATTGTGGAGGAGGACACAATTTAAGATCCGCTTTGAGATATCGATGAACAGTCGTCATTCAGTTAAGTTATAGATTGGATGTCCCAATTCCTCCATTAAACCATGTATGTTACGGCAATACACAAAGCCACTGTCAATTTGAAAGTATTGCAGAAATGCACTTTCTCGGGTTCGAAATTAGGAAATCTTCGCTCCTTTTTCAAGCTAGTTTTTCTCATGCAGTCTTGATGCAAGGAGTTCTGAAGCCTTTTTGGATAGTCCCGAATCTCTTGCCAAATCATTCAACTCCTGCTGATCAGATCCCTTACGAACTGAGTCAGCTTCAATTTCAAAATCTTCTTCATTTCTGTCACTTGGTTCTTCACCATACTCCTGTTCTTCAAAAGTGGGTAGTCTAACGAAAACTGGCACTGAAATTTTAGCTGAATGAGGCACTGGACATATAGCTGATGATGATAGACTAGGATACGCTATTTTACTTTTATTTTTCTTGTTATATCCAGAAATGTTCACTGTACAAAAATAACAGTCACTGGAATGATCTGTTGGCTATCGCCAAATCATAGGTATACCAAATGGCAATTTACTACGTGTTCCCTTCGTCCACATCCGTAAACTCTCGACACACTGCGTGCACACGTTGTGAGGGGCCCAAGACTTATCTTGATCACCAAGTTTTACTTTGAAATATGCAACATAGGCTTGCCTGACAAATGCGCTGATGTTCACCCTTTGACTGGTCTACAGTTATGGACACCCTCTGACCACACTGTCTCACATGTAACTGAAATGTAGAGACAAGTAACATATGGTCGCCAAGGTAGTCCCCCACCCCTCTCCACTCGAGGGAGGTTCACTCTTGGCCAATAGGAGAGCATTCGTGCTCCCATACATCCAGGTGGAATAAGCGCATTCATATAAGCTGTAGAAAAAAAATCTGACCTGATAGCAGAAAACTAACCGCAGTTTTGAAATCAGCATGCCTAATTTTGTCTGAAACAGCTGAAATATTGAACTCAACAGAAAATATGTTCCAAATTGTTCCCCAGTGTAATCAAGAGAGGGAGAGGGGGAGGGGATGGCAAGGACCTGTCTGTGACATTCCTGACTCACTCCCTGTAGTAGGAAGGACAGTAGGAGGCCATGGAAGTTAAATGTCATGAGGAAGACCAGGCACGGTAGCTGCCACAATGGCACACCCCGAGTAAGTCCCACAATGTAAAAAAAAGTAAAAACTGGAGTGGGGGAGAGGAAAAAAGGGTCCATCACAGATTCAAATATAAAGGCTAAAAGGGAAAGAAAGAGAAGGTGGGGGGATAGGATCAGGTCATCCAGTGTCCAAAAAGGCATCAGAGTCAAAGCAGGCAAAGCACATCAGGGTAGGCCGGGGCATTCCTCCTCTCCAGGCATGGACATGAAGCAAGGGCTATGAGGATAACGGAAGTCCCAGGCAACTTCGCGCTCATCATCTCCCAGGCCGCAGGAAAAATCTGCACGTGCGACACAGCTGAACACTGCAGGGGGCTCCGAAACAGTGTCTCGAACAAAGGCATCACAATGGGACATTCAGCTTCCACAGGACTCCGGCTGACATCATCAGGGGTAGACACAGCTCTGGCAATCTCTGGCAAATGCACCTTCATCGGTCAAGAGACATCAAGATCAGAGCGCCGCCGGCCAGCTCCCTCCGGAGTCACACATCCAGATGTGCCATGGCCGTGTAGGGGCGGTTGCGGAAGAGCTGTTGGATGAAGCACTCTGTCCTCGAAGGGCCTGAATCCTAGAAGTCAGACAGCGGAGGTCGACCTTTGGTCAGTGTGAGCTCCTCTTCCTCCCGCAGCGGCATAAAAAGGGCATCCGGGCCAACAGCAAGGTCTTCGTGTCCCCAAGGAGGGGAGGGTGGCTAGCCTATTGGCGACCTCTGCAAATCCCCAGGCACCTCCATGTGGAAACCCCCAGGTGCCGGGAGACAGGGGCCCTCCATCCCCACAGCCTTTGCCAGACGATCTCTGAAGGGGGACCATGGGGACACAGAGGAGTAGCTGGTCGCGGGGTCGCCGCGCACCAGGCCGTAAGCCTCAAGATGGCCGCCGGACAATCTCACCAGCCCAGAAGAGCTGGTGGTGCCGCAGCAAAGCAGGCAAAGACCTCGGGATATCAGCAATGGTAGCAGTAGGGATGTGCACCGATTTTTTTTTTCGATTCGATTCGATTCGATTTTTCGAATTTTTAAACTTTTCGATTCGGCTCGTTTCGACTGCTTTCCGTTTCGATTCGGTTCGGTTCGATTCGGTTTTCAGGTACATTTATTTTTCGGAATATCGACCATTTTTCGTATTTTCGGGTCACTTTACTAGGTTTCTGTATTGACTTTTCGGAAAGTTTCGTTTTTTCGGAATTGTACATGGTTTTCGGCATATCGCCAATTTTTCGTATTTCGGAACTTTTCGTATTTCGGAACTTTTCGTTTTTCGGAATTGTACATGGTTTTCGGTATATCGCCAATTTTTCGTTTTTCGGAACTTTTCGTTTTTCTGAACGTCTGTTCTCGTTTCAAAGCTGTCTAACTCTATTCGTTTGATGAAAAACTACTATGGTTTACTTTTTTAATTACTACTTATATATTTTTTATAATAAATTTTTGGTTTGTTTTTGGATCCAATAATTCATTATGTCGATACGATAATTCTGGCGATTCTATCGTGTTTTTTTAATTAACCCTTTCGCTGCTGAGGCTTTTCCCGCCCTCTGTGCTGAGCTCATTTTTTACGGTTTTGCTCATCATGTTTAAACGCGTTTTGAAGCTTATTTTAGTATATGACCCAGACATATTATATATCGTTCTTTCCGTCAGACTCGGCAGATTAATAATATGTCATTATTATATGTATACGCCATGTCCTGTCTGTATATTATAACAAAAAATGCAATAAAATATGATTTTTCAATAATTTACAATGTGTAAAGTGTTTTTTTTCCACATTTTAACATGCGAGCAATTGCGGTTATATTTTGTATGGGGTGCGCTTGTTAAAAAAATGAGAGATGGGGTCTCTTTACATTTTTTTTTGGGGGAAATTACGCGATTTTTAACAAACGCACCGCATACAAAAATCGTTAGTGCAGCATCACATTGTTCATTATATGAAATTGAAATGGAACAATATTGCTGCATTAACAAACCAAAAAAAGAAAAAAATGATTTTTTATTTTTTATAAATTTTTTTAATATTTTTTTATTTTTAATTTTTTTAAAAAAACTTTTTTCACTGTAGTGTTTGGTATCGTTGGAACCAAACTTTAACCCCTAGCTGCCACGGATCGGGAGATAGGGGGTTCATTGGAACCCCTATCTCCACCATTGGTGGCAACTAGGGGTTAACTCCAGGACTGGCGTCATCGTGCTATGCACGATGATGCCAGTCCTCAGGGGGAGTTCCCAGAAGCTTGGCCGACATCCGACATCCTCATGGATATGCCCAGCTCCTCGTGGACATGCCCCAGCACCTCGTGGACATGACCCAGCTCCTCGTGGACATGCCCCAGCACCTCTTGGATATGCCCCAGCTCCTCGTAGACATGCCCCAGCTCCTCGTGGACATGCCCCAGCTCCTCGTGGATATTGCCCCAGCACCTCATGGATATGCCCCAGCTCCTCGTGGACATGCCCAGCACCCGTGGATATGCCCCAGCTCCTCGTGGACATGCCCCAGCACCTCGTGGACATGCCCCAGCTCCTCGTGGATATTGCCCCAGCACCCTCATGGATATGCCCCAGCTCGTGGACATGCCCCAGCACCTCGTGGATATTGCCCCAGCACCTCGTGGATATGCCCCAGCTCCTCGTGGACATGCCCCAGCTCCTCGTGGACATGCCCCAGCACCTCGTGGATATTGCCCCAGCACCTCGTTAGTGCAGCATCATTGTTCACATTATAATTGAAATGGGAACAATATTGCTGCATTAACGAACCAAAAAAAAAAGAAAAAAAAATGTTTATTTAATTTTTATAATTTTTTTTAATATATTTTTATTTTTAATTTTTTAAAAAAACTTTTTTCACTGTAGTGTTTGGTATCGTTTGAACGGCCATGCTCTGGCCGATCCAACCATACCAAACTTTAACCCCTAGCTGCCACGGATCGGGAGATAGGGAGTTCATTGGAACTCCCTATCTCCACCGTTGGTGGCAGTTAGGGGTTAACTCTAGACTGGCGTCATCGTGCTACGCACGATGACGCCAGTCCTCAGGGGGAGTTCCCGGAGGCTTGGCGACATCCAAGATGTCGGCCAGCTCCGGGAAAGGATCACGAACCGGCGCTTTTCAGGCCGATTCGCGATCCAGCTCCCCAGGGGTTAATGCCAGGCACCATTTGGAAGGGCAGGCTGTGCCCTTCAATTGGTGCCTGGGTTAACCCCCGCAACGCCGCCGATCGGGAGGAGAGAGGTCGCGATGACACCTAATTTCACCGGCGGCGGTTCCGGATGCTGGGCTGACATCGAGGATGTCAGCCCGCACCGGGGGGGCCAGCGATCGGCGGAACCCGGCCGAACGCTGACCCCAAAGGGAGGATGCGCTCAGCGCGTCCTCCGCATACCAGCAGCCATGCGAGGACGCGCTGAGCGCGTCCTCCGCATCGACGTGTTTAACAGTGTGGAAACCAAGCAATACATAATTAACTTATTAACGTAAAGCAACGCACACAAACAGGAAAAATATAGAAAAATAGAAAAAATTTATTTTAAACATGGGGAAAGGGAAGGGGGAACATGCCAGGGATGGCAAACTGCCCAACAGGGCACAAACAACACAAACAAACATACATTTTAGAATTACTGGCATTTTGAGGAGATGTTGGAGCTGGTCCGCATCTTTGATTACAAAAGATTAAGGACTGCAGTAAGGCCCTTACGCAGGAAGGAATAATTTTAGAAGGATCGTTCATTGACAAGCTACGCGCACCACCATCCTGGAGGTGTTTGGGAAAAGACGGACGAAGGACCAGATCAGAAAACGCTGGTCCGACCTCAAAGCAGGCGAGGGAGCAGCTGAGGCACATCCGTATTGTCTTACGCCGCTCCAGGATGTCCGCATGGGTGTTTGTTAAGGTGTTCCCGGAAGGGCTGCAGCAGTTCCTGGATGGATCCAGTGTCCTGACTGCCGGGCGATATCTCGCCAATCACCTCCTGATTGCTCGGTTCTGAGCTTCTTCGATATATCCAATAAATGAAAGAAGGAAAAATACAGTAAGTAAAGGGCAGGTTTCTATTTTTTAACTGAAAGTCTTAAAAAATATAACAGTAGTATATACCAGAGCTGCGCGGGCTCCTCCTGCCTCCTCCTCCGGACTCCTCCTCCCCCACCACCACCGTCTGCAATCCATTATTCCAGTGTATATGTAAGAAATTAAAGAATAACACAAAATACAGTAAACAAAATTTTTTTCTGTTATTTGAACCAAAAGTCGTTGCTAAATAAAACAGTATATACCACGCGGTGGACGCCCGTGGCTCCTCCTCCTCCTGCGCTGGGGGCACTGTCCCTGCACCGGGCAGATTACGGCGTCCTCAGCCTGTGCCCTTGTAGCCGGAGTCAGACAGGTTCACTTCAAGAACGGCGCCGGACCAGACACAAGCAAGGATTGTCCAAACACGAGTCTCTTCAGGAAAGGCAAGAGTTTATTGTGTCGTCACACAAGTGCTCACACAGGATTGAATCGCTTAGAGTGAGCCCCGATTACACAGAGACATGAGGTTTTATGCCCCAAATACATAATTAGGTACATCCCCATTAGCCCACCTCCCTATGACACTCTATTCCACCCCACGTGGGTTAATACCTCCCATCATTAATTCGAACACAAAGAACATTCCACATATAACTATAAATTGATACACTTCTCGTTAGTTTGACAGTCTGTGATTTGTTTGTGCTGTCTTTCTCCGGGGAGTGCCTCCCTCCCTATCGGCTATGTTTATTCAGATGGCCTGGGGCCCGGTCTTCTATACTCCTTCGTCTTTTCACGGGCCCAACGACCTTGGAATATCTACTTCTCCATGCCAGAAACAGCAAAGATCTTTCATAAGGCTTTAATTGCTTTTCTGCTAATCTAAACGCATTCCTAAATTTCTACGTATACCTCATTCTAGTCTCAGCTACAAACCTGTCTAGTTATATACAAGTGAACCAATATTCTGAACAAGATGGCCGCCTGTGTACAATGGCGGCCGTCTTCCAGCCTATTTCCACTTCATTCCCCCCTTGGCTCAAGTGTCAGGATCTTTTCCTGGCACTTGTAGCCATTACACTCCACTATTCTGAAACTACTGAAAAAGGGGGGGTTTCTTTCACTGGGAACATACCCTGTGGAATTATCAGTGCTGACTTGCACAGTGGCCATATGCATAGCCCTATGCGGTATATCAGTATCCCTATGATCAAGATCACCACTATCATGAGTATCATGGATCCAATCTTTGAGATGAATCTCAAGATGGAACCAAACCATTCTCCCATTGCCCCAAACCCCGGAGCGGATTCCAGCCTTCGGCAGCAATCCTCCTGGCTGTGCCCTGCAACTGTGCTACCTTCTCCTGATGATCTTGAATTACCTGGTAATAGTCTGGGACTTCGTGTGTAGTGTTTCTGATGAAGGTGCAACATTCATAGTGCATTGTCATTTCACACAATCCATTCAAGGCCGCACTGATCTGCTCAAGCGCCATTTCATGTATCATTTGCACCTTTCATAACTCACGCATTTCCAGATTCAACAGCTGGATATCCATACTGGTCCTATTCAGAATCTCATCCATCAGATTGACATAGCTATTCAATCTCCTCATCATCTCTCCTCCCCATCCAGTCCATACTGGCAACCATGTCCATATTCGATCCATCTTCGCAAACAATTCTCTCTTCGGTCTTTCAAACACCAGTGGGTACCTAGGGTGTAGTTCTGTGTCTGTGTTTGTGTCTTCTCCCCTTAGTTTCTGGATTGGGACCAGCTTAGCCAAATAACACATTCCCGTTATTGTTGGTGGTACCTATGTGTAACACACCCTTTCACAGCACACCTGGTATCCTCCTTTCACTATAAATAGCAATAAATGTAGTGTTCCCTTTGATATCTCTATCGCAAAATGTCTCAGCCGTCTCATCATATCCACTGCACCCTGCCTCCCATTGGTCACATTCCCAATCACCGCCTCTTGGTCTCTAGTGAGTTGCCTGCATCGTATGTATAAATAAATCGCCTTTTGTCCTGTTTTGAATATGTAAATGTATAATGTCCAGTTGAACTGACTTGAGTTACATAACCCCTCTCGTTATTTGTTTCTTTATCTGGTCCTAGTTGAAAACACCATTCTGGTGGATACACTGGTCCTATTATAGGGTACCCGGGACTGACTGATTCTGTCTTTTCCCTGATACAAACATACTCAAATTCATTGGAACAGAGGCAAATGGTATATGAATTGTCTCTGGGTGCAGTCTACTACACACCCAGCATACAGTTTGCCCAGACTTTTTAGCATAGTCATATTTGAATTGCACAAGTAAGTGTCCTCTTGGGTTGGTTCCAGATAGCGCCTCTCGTTTTTGTCTCCACATGGTACGGTTCTCCATCACCGGGTGCGTACCATTCCAGATATGGGAAATATCCACTTTCCCCACATTGCCCGTACAATTAGAGCATACTCCACGCGAGAGTCCATAAATCAAATTAGCAAAATATAAAATCAGCACCACAAATGCCCCGAGTGTCAGAATTCCTTGGGCAATTCTTTTTACAGTCACATAAACCCAATCCCTCCCCACTGGAATTTCAAAAGTAAAGAACATTTCTGGATAATCAAGGGGGGGGCCGGGCCCCTAAAAAGCACCCTGTGGGTATCCCCCGTTGGCGGGTGGTCAGGACCTGTGCCCATCAAAACACCCACTTGTTGATCCTCTGTATTATCTGGGTTAGAATCATTTAGGTGCTCATGGCTGTGGTCTTTGTCAGCTTCAGCCTCAGTGGGTTGGTCTCGTTGGTAACAACCTTCCATGTTGGTTCAGGACTGGCTGCGGCTGCTTTTACCCTGGAGTGATGTATCCACGGGACCACCTCGGCAACCTTTACTGCTATAGGGGTTGATAACAGGACAAAATAAAAACCTCTCCATTTTGGACCTAGTGGATCATTTTTCCACTCTTTTACCCATACTGAGTCACCCGGACAATACTTATACAGTGAAGGATACAGAGAATACGGTATATTATCCCCCACCCAAATATTTAACTTCTGCATTGATTTACCCAGCATTACTACCTGATCATTTAGTTTAATTTCTCCCAATGCCCGAAGGTCCCCCCTTAGTCCATTAATCAGAGGGGTTGGCTGTCCAAACATAAGTTCGTATGGACGTAGCTTCAATTGGGGGTTGGTCTGCACCTAATGTGCAAAAGGACTATCGGCAGCAAGTCCAACCAGCCTAGTGACGTCTCTTGGCACAGTTTGGACATCAAAGTCTTTAGGGTACGGTTCATTCTTTCAACTTTTCCCGAACTTTGGGGCCTGTTCTCGGGTTGTTCTTGGCACATGTTACACACTGCTGAGCTGTTGCTTTGCAGATTGCTGACAATCCTGGTACGTAGAAATGTGGCTCCAACTGTTGCTCCATCATTTCTCTTCCTCCATGGGTACTTGCGTGAAGTGCTCTTACGATTTCAGGAGCCAGTGTTGCTGGTAGGACTATTAGTCCGTTCTCCATCTGGAACCATCCATCTTCTCCATACCCTCCGGGTTCGTCTGTCAGCCACTTCTTTTCTTTCTCTGAGTACACAGATGTCCATTCGCTCAGTGGCGCCGGTAGGAGTGCAGCCACCACTGGTTTTGGTTTGTATCGTGCCAATTCTCCATAATTTCCCCAGATAAATTCTCCTAGACTGTGCAGTATTCGTGTGATTCGTAGATTATTGTGAGAATTGATTGTCAAATTTTCAAAACGTGACGCGAAATTTCAATTTTCTGCTCGTTCAACTTCAGTTATTTCTTTGTCTTCCTCCTCCCCCACTATTTTTCACGCCGAAGAATTTCAGCATCATCTTGTAGACTCTGCGCAGTCTTTGCTGAACTTCTGAGGTGTTAACCATTAGACATGTCTCTTGCGGATTTAGGGGAGTAGAGTAGAAATTTCGGCCTTGTGTTCGAGTTGGAAAAAACCATTGGATATAATCATAATTGAGTTCTAACAGTTCATAATCATCTTGCCATTTGTTCAATATTATTTCAATGAACTCGCCGTGGGGTTCAATTTTTTTTTTTTTAAATTCATATAGAACTCGTAATTTGGCATGGAAGATTGAGGCTCTTGCTTGCAGATCAGTACTTTAGCTTGAGCTTCTGCTTCTGTTGGTGGTGGCGGTTTTGCAGCTGCTTTTGCGGGTTGGTCCGCGCGTCTGTTACCTTTTGGAATTTCATCACGGCCTTTTTGGTGGCCTCGACAGTGCATGATGCTGACAGCACTTGGTTTCCACACTGCTTCCAGGAGGGCCGTGATTTCTGCAGCATATTTAATTTATTGTCCTGAAGACGTGAGTAGGCCTCTTTCTTTGTAGAGTGCGCCATGTGCATAGACTGTCATAAAGGCGTATTTGGAATCTATATAGATATTTACTCTTTTGCCTTCAGAAATTTCAAGGGCTCTGGTTAAAGCTGTTATTTCAGCTAGTTGTGCCGATGTATGGCCTGGCAGTGGCTTTGCTTTGATAACTTCTTCTGTTGAGACTACTGCATAGCCGGAGACTTCCTTCCCATCATCCATATAGCTGTAGATCGTATTTGTCTAGGGGTACGTCTTTCAAATCTGGCCTGCTACTGAACACTTCTTCCATGACTTGGAGGCATTCATAATTTGGATCCTCTTCACAGTCAGGCAGTAAAGTAGCAGGGTTTAAAGTAGCGATGAGGTCCAAATGAACCCGTGGATTTTCACACATCATGGCTTGGTACTTCGTCATCCGGCTGTTGCTAAACCAGTAACCTCCTTTGACATCCAGCAGAGCCTTGACAGCATGGGGCACCTTGACATAAAGAACTTGTCCAAGGGTCAGCTTGTCTGCTTCTGCTATCAGCATTGCGGTGGCAGCCACTGCTTTCAGGCATGGGGGTAGGCCGCAGACCACAGGGTCGAGTTGCTTGGAGAGGTAGGCCACAGGCCTCAGCCACGAGCCAAAGGTCTGGACCAATACTCCTGTTGCTGTTTGGTTATATTCATGTACGAACAGCTGGAAAGGCTTGCTATGATCTGGCAGACCCAGCGCAGGAGCTTCCATCAGCAGAGTCTTTAATTTCAGAAACGCTGCGGTTTGCTCTTCTTCCCAATGAAAGGGGTCTAATTCTCTTTCCTTGGTTGCTTGATGAAGCGGCTTGGCAATTTCTGCGAAGTTGGGGATCCACAGGCGGCAGAAGCCTGCAGCTCCCAGGAATTCACGGACTTGTCTCCTGGTCTTTAGTTGGGGTATGCGGCACATTGCTTCTTTCCTTTCTGCCCCTAGTGCACGTTTGGTACCTGTTAACTGGAATCCCAGGTATTTTACACTCTGTTTACATATTTGTGCTTTCTTTTTTTTTTAGACACTCTGTAACCTGTTTGGCTTAGCAGATGTAGCAAAACTTTTGTGACAGATAAACAGTCTTTTTCTGTGGGGGAAACCAGTGTAATTAATCAACATACTGTAGCGTGGAAGGACAAGAGGTCCTGGCTGAGCGCGCATCCATTGTAGATACCTCCCACTGAAAAATAAAAAAAAAAAAAAAAAAAAAAAAGTTGTCTTGCTGGAACAATGGTGTGTTCCACGGTGACACGCAGAATTTCAATATACCGTAGTCTTTAAATCTCTGCAAATATATTTGTATATTCTGCTTGGCTTTCTTTGGGATATAATATTGTCTTAGAGCCACCGGTATTGCGCCGGACTTTAATTCAACTAATCTGGGCGGGTTGTCCTCCGCCCCCACCTCAGGAATTCCAAGGAGTAGTGCGTGCGGATCCAGCGTGGCAGACAGAGTAGGTGCCGTGCGCCATTCTTCTTCCCTCGGCATAACTACTGCGATTTTCACAGATTGGGGGTTGTGCGGGCTGGCTGGATTATACTACCGAACAAAACTGCCACCCTCCGGCAGGTTTAATTGAACGTGACCCCCGGGAAAAAAAAAAAAAATAATTTGGGCTTGCAATTTGCAAAAAATATCCCGCCCCAGGAGCTGGATGGGACATTCGGGCATATACATATACACATTGTGTAAATAATATTCTCAGAAATATTTTCCCATAGCCCAAAACAGACTCTTAATACTACATCGAAAAAAAACAATAAAAATAAATCATTCCATCAAAAATCAAACAAAAACATACCTTGTAAAAACAGTAAAGAAAAATTACTTTAATTATTTCTCGAATTAATTTTCTAACCGTTTCATATATTTCAATTTAGTTTGTTAATAAATTTTTATATTTTAGTAGGCAATATTGTATACTATTACTATTATTCTAGCTCTGAATAATATCAACACAAAATATAAACATATATCTTGCACTCAACCGACTTCAGACAAATATTCTATTGTAACACACACTAAAATTAGCTAAACATAGTACGCTGCACAAGTACACAAAGGGTTTTTTTTTTCCACCTTTCAGAGAGCAAAGAAAAACAAACTGCTCCCTCCTCCTCCTCCCTCTTTAAACAGTCTGTCAGAAAAAGGGGGGGCCTATTACACCAGGGACGACGCTCAATCTCAACTTTTAATTGAACAGTTTAATGATCAATTAAAAACACAATCGGACAAAATCAGTCTGAACCACACATATAAACTATACAGCACCGCAACTATCTCACTCCGTGAAATATTAATTAATTATATATGCTCCCATCGGGCATCTCAATCTTTTCTGGTGGAGCCTCTCTATCTCCCTTATTTTGGGGGTCCTGTTTCTTATTCCTCCCCGCTATCATTTATAAAAAACTCTTTTTTTAATGCAATATCTCCATATATCTATATACGGGTATTGTTCAGGATGTCCATACTGCTCTGTAACTTGGGAGTGTACCTTCTGTACTAACTCCGGGTCCATTGACCCCTGCTCTGGCCATCCTGGGACTAATAACGGCCACACAACTGTACACATTACTTTTAATTTCTCTTTTGTCAATTCTACACCATAATCATACGTTTTTATATAATGCTTCGAAATTCCGCACCATATATTCTAGGGGCATCTCACCCTCCTTTACCTTCTTGGGCTTAGATGACCCGTTACCCATTGTCACTCCTGAAAACAATACTTTTTGCGATACAAATATCTTATTTCAACAACAGTTAAAATCTACAGTCTGATACTTCAGTCAACAATTTATCCGCATCCACATACGCTTCCCCCTTCAGTAGCCGACTGCAGTCGCCTGAGCCGAAACCGTAATTATCTGGGTCAAATCTCGTATTTGCTTCCTCGTGGAGCGAGTAGGCGCACGTTCACTCACAGCACTCAAGTCAATTCATTCACAACACATTCCGTATCAGATACTTTCAGCACAATACAGAACATATATCACTTCAACTCTTTCCATTAGCCGAGGACGTATTCCCTCCTTAGTGGCTCCTTATACCCCGTAATTTGAACTCTAACTCTTGACTGCTTGTGGCTATGTGCACCTCGTTCCTTGTCTATCTCTGTAGCTATCGCTGGCTTTACTATAAGCCCTTTTCACTATACGGCGTACACACTAGGCACTGACTCAGGCTCTTAGCCCAGTCACAGAAAAAAAAAATCCCTCTTCCTTTCCCTTTTACCCACGTGGCGAAGCTCTATTTACAAACACTGAACTATGCAACTCCACGCAGCTACCTTCTCCCTCTCATACAGAACTACCCTTTGATTGGCATTCAATTCCCCCGAATCCAGACGCCCGCTAGCCACTCTGGCTCCTTAGCAATGTCAGCGCTACCAGCGGCGGGAAAGATATGCCAATAGGATGGTGGCCATCGCATCCTCTTATCCGTCTATCGCAGTCGGACGTTTCCCTTAGATACCGGTATTTCCTTTAGACATACAAAACATAGAAGACACGTTACCTATCGCCGGCGCTGCTTGCTGTTTCCTCAGACTCGTTGGTGTCCCAGTTTTCCCGGGTCAGGGGGGTCTGTTTGGGACGAGATGAGGTCCACTGTACAGGAAATCCTGCTTGGCGCCTGCAGATGTCAGCTCACCTTCAACGGACGCCCCCAACCATCGGGATTCTGGCACTGCTGCAGTCAAGCGCCGCACTGTGTTCAGCAGCCGTTGCCTGTGTCTTGGCAAAAGGCCCGTTATCCCGGCTATCGAGACCCCAGAAAATGTAGCCGGAGTCAGACAGGTTCACTTCATTAACGGCGCCGGACCAGACACAAGCAAGGATTGTCCAAACACGAGTCTCTTCAGGAAAGGCAAGAGTTTATTGTGTCGTCACACAAGTGCTCACACAGGATTGAATCGCTTAGAGTGAGCCCCGATTACACAGAGACATGAGGTTTTATGCCCCAAATACATAATTAGGTACATCCCCATTAGCCCACCTCCCTATGACACTCTATTCCACCCCACGTGGGTTAATACCTCCCATCATTAATTCGAACACAAAGAACATTCCACATATAACTATAAATTGATACACTTCTCGTTAGTTTGACAGTCTGTGATTTGTTGTGCTGTCTTTCTCCGGGGAGTGCTCCCTCCCTCTCCCTCGGCTATGTTTATTCAGATGGCCTGGGGCCCGGTCTTCTATACTCCTTCGTCTTTTCACGGGCCCAACGACCTTGGAATATCTACTTCTCCATGCCAAAAACAGCAAAGATCTTTCATAAGGCTTTAATTGCTTTTTCTGCTAATCTAAACGCATTCCTAAATTTCTACGTATACCTCATTCTAGTCTCAGCTACAAACCTGTCTAGTTATATACAAGTGAACCAATATTCTGAACAAGATGGCCGCCTGTGTACAATGGCGGCCGTCTTCCAGCCTATTTCCACTTCACCCTCTTCCTGTCTTCTGCCAAATCCAAAAAAAATAACACGTAAATAATGCAGACTGGAAAAAATGGTATATCTATACAATATATTGCCGAAAGTATTGCGACACCCCTCCACTACCCACTACCAGCTTAACCCACCACTACTCCCATCTCATAGGTCTAAAGTCACAAAATATTTATTTATTTCCTCTGCACAGACATATATTACCGTTCAATTATATATTTTTTTTCAGAAGTAAACATTACGTTTATTCAATAAAAACTATTATTTGTGTTGTGTGCGTACAAAGCGCATTGTGTGACTGCTTTTAGTTATTTTATAGATGCCTCAGCTTCAGTTTCACTTTCAGATTCTGCTAATAATAAAACTGGATATTGCAGAAACAACAACAGAAATCCACCATTTTGTTTTGAAATTTGCATCTAAAGCATTCAATGACACTGCTGTAGCAGCTGCTGAGGCTGTATTGAAGGCGGCTACTGTTTGGATGCACTTTCAGAAGAACTACATGTCCCATCCTATCACTTAGCAGAGACGCAGAGATTTTTGTTGATGCGCAGGTGGGAGTCAATATTGGGCAAGCTGAGGGTCATCTCGTATGCATCACTCAATCACAACAACCTCCCCCCCAGCACACTACAGACTATACACACAGTGCCAAAAGAAATCCAGCATTGTAACTTCATCTATATAACATAAATATCACAATTTTCACGAATACGTAAAATCACAAAAAGAAAAGCTATGGCAAAAATGCACGTATGACAAATTGTGAAAAACGCAAAGCTATACACAATCACAATGCATGAAAAAAGGACTAGATAAATAAGCGTATTTCTGCGCACATTAGCACATGCAAGCACATTATTATTATTATACAGGATTTATATAGCACCAACAGTTTGCGCAGCGCTTTACAATATAACATGACACTTACGTTTCGCTATGACGCGACGGATGCGTCTCAACTGCTCCTGCTCGCGAACTTTCAAATCAGACCAGCGTTTCCGTAGCTGGTCCTTCGTCCGGTCCTTCCCAAACCTCTCCAAAATGGTGGCGCGTAGCTTGTCCAGTATACGATCCTTCCTGGCGTTATTCTTGCTCCGGTAAGGTCCGTTCCGGCAGTCATAATCTTTCCTATCAAAGATGCGGACCAGCTCCAACATCTCCTCAAACGCCATATTTTGGGCCGTTTCTTCTTGGGTGCAGGCACTGCAGGTGGAAATTCTTCATCGAGAGATGAAGAGGTCTCCTCTCTGGCAGCGGCCATTATGAAGAATAATAAAAAAAAATTTTGTTCAAAAAGTTGTCAATAAAACTGGCTCAATAAAGTTACGACATGTGCGCGCGCGCGCATGCGCGACCGCGGACGAATCGGATCTGACCAAAATACGAAAAATCTTATCGGATCTTATCGAAATTTTTGTTTTTTCCGAAAAGTCTGTTCTCGTTTCAAACGCAATAGATTTCGATTTGACACGTTTCAAGTCCATTCGAAAAATTCCGAAAAATTTTCGATTTGGTAAATTTTTCGTTTTTTTCGGAAAGTCTGTTCTCGTTTCAAAGCAATAGATTTCGATTTGACACATTTCAAGTCCATTCGAAATTCCGAAAAGTTTTCGATTCGGTTCGAAAACCAGTTCGGATTCGACATTTTCGGATCTAAAACTTTTCGGATTTTCGGCCGAATCGAAAGACCCGAATCGGGAAATTTCGTGAAAATTCCGAAATTCCGAAACCCGAAACGCACATCTCTAGGTAGCAGGGGCAGCACCCAAAATGCCACGGGGCTGAGGAGAGAGGTATAGCATCTGTAGCGCTCACTCCCGGAGGAGCCGCTGAAAATGAACCACGGGTCAGTCTCCCCGCACTAGGGAATAAATATACTCCAACACAGTTGTGTTTTTTTATCATTTAAATAGTTTACTAGAATATTTGGCAGATGTTGAGATACAGTATTCACAGATATTATTACAGTACTTTCGTATTGCGATAAAACGCGTAGCGGAAAAGAAACGAAACACGAGGCTTCGTATTTCGGAAAATAAAATATTCGTAACCGAACATAAAAGAAAATGCAATTGCACGAATATTCGGAAAAGGGACACGTAACGGAACCCCAGAATATACAATCACTTCGTATCACGGTAAACGCGCAGCGGAAAACAGAAAAATATATTCGGAACGTATCTTTAACCCCCGTTCCAATTCGTAACATAAATGAGTCCTGCGCAGGTTAAGTCCCAGAATGTAAAGGGTGTGTATATGTGTAAGGTACCCAGGTACTGTTCAACTGGCCAGTGAATATACTTAAGCAATGTCTTCGACTAGTCAAGTTGGGGCCCTGTGGAATTTAAAGAGAAAACAGCAGCGTGCTCTTTGTATTATAAACGGCCTTGGAGGCCTCTCACCCATCCGCCGGTTGCTTTAGGCTCCGCTGACCCAGGACGTCTCTCCGCTGGATTTTGACTGGGGATACTAGCGGCCGGATCCGTTGTCTGACTTCCCGTAGCTTGTCCACGACTTTTCCTCAGCTCACCGCCTGTTCTCTGTACCCGATCAACTTGCAGTGACTCCTTACTCGAGGCCTCCGGTTGGTTCCACCTGCAGCAACTCTGGAACTTGGAGGGCTCTTTCTCTTGCGACTGAATGACCCGGTAACAGATTTGACAGGTCTCACTTGCTCTCCGCCCTAGGTCCTCTCACAAAGTATGGCACTGAGTCTGCTCTCTCTCGTTCCCTGGCGCGCTCTGGCGCGTTCTCCACGAGGCAGAGGATGTAAGTGTCCAGTCTCCACCCACTTCCTGTCTTCTCGCCAAGCATGCCGGGCATTGTAGTCCCAATGTCCAGTATCTCTGATCGCGATAGTCTCCATCTTGTGGCCAAAAATAGGTACTGCCACAGCAAGATTTAACACAGCGCTACACTCTCCCCCTCCTAGAACTCTTGGGTCTCTCCAAGGAGGTACAACAGTTACATTACATTTCCACAATATATTTGAATACAATTTACATAACATGTACAGGTTCAGCAGCATACATGCAGTGGTTAGGAACACTCCTCAAGTTGACTCATATTTTGGGCTACCTCAGCTAGCATAGCAGACACTTCGGGCAACCTCCGCACCGTGGTGATGGCCTCTTCAGTGCTATGTCCTGGTGAGTCGTAGGTGAGTCGTTGGGGCGGTCGAACAGAGCGTTTTGGTTCTGGCTCAATCAGTTCCTCTTCAGGTGGAAGTACTATAGGCGTTGGCTCAGTCCTTCTCTCTATCATGGAGCAGATGTTTTTTCAGAGTATGATCCTTCCAGCGAAGGCATAGAACTATAATCACCTGAGTAAGCTTCCGGAACTACGGGATCCCCACATCCTCAGGGACTTCCAACTGAAATTCAAGAGGCTCAGGGATATCAACAGTCTCAGGGACTTCCAACAAGAATTCAGGAGCTTCAGGCCTCAAATTACTCTCCCATCGTTCAGGAACTGAGGTAATCTCTTCAGGCTCCGGTGAACGTATCCAGTCCAGACAGAAACTTTCTTCCTCACTATTATTATTATTA
>RXON01000965.1:0-24761 GCA_009667805.1 Leptobrachium leishanense | reverse complement strand
TGTCTGTGTGTAATGAGGTGTCTGTGTGTAATGAGGTGTCTGTGTGTAATGAGGTGTGTGTGTGTAATGAGGTGTCTGTGTAATGAGGTGTCTGTGTGTAATGAGGTGTCTGTGTGTGTAATGAGGTGTCTGTGTGTGTAATGAGGTGTCTGTGTGTGTGTATAATGAGGTGTCTGTGTAATGAGGTGTCTGTGTGTGTAATGAGGTGTCTGTGTGTAATGAGGTGTCTGTGTGTAATGAGGTGTCTGTGTGTAATGAGGTGTCTGTGTGTAATGAGGTGTCTGTGTGTAATGAGGTGTCTGTGTGTAATGAGGTGTCTGTGTATAATGAGGTGTCTGTGTGTAATGAGGTGTCTGTGTGTGTAATGAGGTGTCTGTGTGTAATGAGGTGTCTGTGTGTAATGAGGTGTCTGTGTAATGAGGTGTCTGTGTAATGAGGTGTCTGTTTAATGAGGTGTCTGTGTGTGTAATGAGGTGTCTGTGTGTAATGAGGTGTCTGTGTAATGAGGTGTCTGTGTATAATGAGGTGTCTGTGTGTAATGAGGTGTCTGTGTGTAATGAGGTGTCTGTGTGTATAATGAGGTGTCTGTGTGTAATGAGGTGTCTGTGTGTAATGAGGTGTCTGTGTGTAATGAGGTGTGTCTGTGTGTAATGAGGTGTCTGCGTGTAATGAGGTGTCTGTGTATAATGAGGTGTCTGTGTGTAATGAGGTGTCTGTGTGTGTAATGAGGTGTCTGTGTGTAATGAGGTGTGTCTGTGTGTAATGAGGTGTCTGTGTGTAATGAGGTGTCTGTGTATAATGAGGTGTCTGTGTGTAATGAGGTGTCTGTGTGTAATGAGGTGTCTGTGTGTGTAATGAGGTGTCTGTGTGTAATGAGGTGTGTGTATAATGAGGTGTCTGTGTGTAATGAGGTGTCTGTGTGTGTAATGAGGTGTCTGTGTGTAATGAGGTGTCTGTGTGTAATGAGGTGTCTGTGTATAATGAGGTGTCTGTGTGTAATGAGGTGTCTGTGTGTAATGAGGTGTCTGTGTGTAATGAGGTGTCTGTGTGTGTGTAATGAGGTGTCTGTGTGTAATGAGGTGTCTGTGTGTAATGAGGTGTCTGTGTGTAATGAGGTGTCTGTGTGTAATGAGGTGTCTGTGTGTGTAATGAGGTGTCTGTGTGTGTGTAATGAGGTGTCTGTGTGTCTGTGTAATGAGGTGTGTGTGTGTAATGAGGTGTGTGTGTGTAATGAGGTGTCTGTGTGTAATGAGGTGTCTGTGTGTAATGAGGTGTCTGTGTGTAATGAGGTGTCTGTGTATAATGAGGTGTCTGTGTATAATGAGGTGTCTGTGTATAATGAGGTGTCTGTGTGTAATGAGGTGTCTGTGTTGTGTAATGAGGTGTCTGTGTGTAATGAGGTGTCTGTGTGTAATGAGGTGTCTGTGTAATGAGGTGTCTGTGTATAATGAGGTGTCTGTGTATAATGAGGTGTCTGTGTGTGTAATGAGGTGTCTGTGTGTGTAATGAGGTGTCTGTGTATAATGAGGTGTCTGTGTGTAATGAGGTGTCTGTGTGTAAATGAGGTGTCTGTGTGTAATGAGGTGTGTCTGTGTGTAATGAGGTGTCTGTGTGTAATGAGGTGTCTGTGTGTAATGAGGTGTCTGTGTGTAATGAGGTGTCTGTGTGTAATGAGGTGTCTGCGTGTAATGAGGTGTCTGTGTGTAATGAGGTGTCTGTGTGTAATGAGGTGTCTGTGTGTGTAATGAGGTGTCTGTGTGTAAATGAGGTGTCTGTGTGTAATGAGGTGTCTGTGTGTAATGAGGTGTCTGCGTGTAATGAGGTGTCTGTGTGTGTAATGAGGTGTCTGTGTGTAATGAGGTGTCTGTGTGTAATGAGGTGTCTGTGTGTATAATGAGGTGTCTGTGTGTATAATGAGGTGTCTGTGTGTGTAATGAGGTGTCTGTGTGTAAATGAGGTGTCTGTGTGTAATGAGGTGTCTGTGTGTGTAATGAGGTGTCTGTGTAATGAGGTGTCTGTGTGTAATGAGGTGTCTGTGTGTAATGAGGTGTGTGTGTGTAATGAGGTGTCTGTGTGTAATGAGGTGTCTGTGTGTGTAATGAGGTGTCTGTGTGTGTAATGAGGTGTGTGTGTGTAATGAGGTGTCTGTTTAATGAGGTGTCTGTGTATAATGAGGTGTCTGTGTGTAATGAGGTGTCTGTGTATAATGAGGTGTCTGTGTAATGAGGTGTCTGTGTGTGTAATGAGGTGTCTGTGTATAATGAGGTGTCTGTGTATAATGAGGTGTCTGTGTGTATAATGAGGTGTCTGTGTGTAATGAGGTGTCTGTGTATAATGAGGTGTCTGTGTGTGTAATGAGGTGTCTGTGTGTGTAATGAGGTGTCTGTGTGTAATGAGGTGTCTGTGTATAATGAGGTGTCTGTGTATAATGAGGTGTCTGTGTGTAATGAGGTGTCTGTATAATGAGGTGTCTGTGTGTAATATGAGGTGTCTGTGTGTATAATGAGGTGTCTGTGTGTGTAATGAGGTGTCTGTGTGTATAATGAGGTGTCTGTGTGTGTAATGAGGTGTCTGTGTGTAATGAGGTGTCTGTGTATAATGAGGTGTGTGTGTGTGTAATGAGGTGTCTGTGTGTGTAATGAGGTGTCTGTGTATAATGAGGTGTCTGTGTATAATGAGGTGTCTGTGTGTAATGAGGTGTCTGTGTGTAATGAGGTGTCTGTGTGTAATGAGGTGTCTGCGTGTAATGAGGTGTCTGCGTGTAATGAGGTGTCTGCGTGTAATGAGGTGTCTGTGTGTAATGAGGTGTCTGTGTGTATAATGAGGTGTGTGTATAATGAGGTGTCTGTGTGTATAATGAGGTGTCTGTGTGTAATGAGTAGGGATGAGCTGTTCGGGTTCGGACGGTTCGGAGTTCGACCCGACCCTTGGCAGTTCGAAAGTTTGCGAATTTCGAAACTTTTTGGGTGTGTTCGGTTCGAGTTCGAAAAAAAAAAGAAATTTTGAAAAAAGTATAGAAAATGCTTAAAAAAAATTACTAAAAAAATCTAGAAATAGAAGAGACTCTTTACTGCAGAATATTATAAGCAACGGTTTATTAGATATTGAATTAAAAACTAATGTGTACGTGGAAAGATTATCAACTCTAAATGATCGCTGTTCACAAACGGGCATAACACCAGTGTGTTTTAGTCTTGGTAATCAATTTGATACATTGTACACCATACTGAGGGTGGGGTGGTGTCTGCTTCTGATTGAGATTTGAGAATTAATTTCCCTAAAACATCCTAATATGCTGCATTTAACCCTTTCGCTGCTGAGGCTTTTCACACCTCTGTGCTGAGGTCATTTTTACCGCTTTCGCTCATCATGTTTAACCGCGTTTTGTAGCCATATTTTGATATATGACCAGACATATTATATATCGTTCTTTCCGGCAGACTTGGCAGATTCATAATATGTCATTATTATATGTATACGTTATGTCATGTCTGTATATTAGAACAAAAAATGCAATACAATTTGAATTTTCAATAATTTATTATGTGTAAAGTGTTTTTTTTCACATTTTTAACATGCGATCGTTTGCGGTTATATTTTGTATGGGGTGCGCTTGTTAAAAAATTAGAAATGGGGTCTCGTTACATTTTTTTTGGGGAAAATTTAGCTTTTTTTAACAAACGCACCGCATACAAAAATCGTTAGTGCAGCATTATTGTTCACATTATAATTGAAATGGGAACAATATTGCTGCATTAACAAAACAAAAACAAACAAAAAAACTTGTTTATTTTTTTTTTTTGAATTTTTTTTTTGAATTTTTTTTCTTTATTGTTTTTAAAACCTTTTTCATGCTCATGTTTGGTATCCTTGGAAAGGCCATGCTCTGGCCGATCCAACGATATCAAACATTAACCCCTAGCTGCCACGGATCGGGAGTTCATTGGAACCCCCTATCTCCATCATTGGTGGCAGCTAGGGGTTAACTCCAGGACTGGCGTCATCGTGCTATGCACGATGATGCCAGTCCTCAGGGGGAGATCCTGGAGGCTTGGCTGACATCCAAGATGTCGGCCAGCTCCAGGAAAGGATCACGATCCGGCGCTTTTCAGCGCCGATTCGTGATCCGGCTCCCCAGGGGTTAATCACAGCCACCGTTTGGAAGGGCAGGCTGCGCCCTTCCAAACGGTGCCTGGATTAACCCTCTGCCCCCCGGCGATCGGGAGGGAGAGAAGTCCGAAGGACCTCCCCCCTCCCTTTCAGGCGCTTTCTCCGCACATGTGGGGGGGGCGCCTGAATTAGATGTCATTGCGGCGGCGCGATGACATCTAATTGCTCCGCCGGGGTCCCGGAGTGCTGGGCTGACATCCACGATGTCAGCCCGCACCGGGGGCGGGGGCGCAGCAATCCGCCGGAATCCGCCGGATTGCTGCCTCCTGTGCATGGACGCGCTCAGCGCGTCCATAGCACAGGAGAACCACTTGGCTGGACGCGCTGAGCGCGTCCATGGCAGCCAAGTGGTTAACTGGTGTTTGAAAAAAATTCAAAATAACATCTAAGGCTCGGGTCAGATGAGCGCATTTTGTACGGACTGTGCGTTCGTGCAGTACGGACGTACTTACTGACTGACAACAAGGTAGTGGCCACACAGTCTGTTTTTTTCACTGACGTATTTTTTGACTGATGTAGCAGGGAAAATAAATTAAAATGAAAAAACATTCTGTCCCTCAAAAATGCTGGGCGTATAAATGCAGTCCATCTGACCTCGTTTCATCATTCACATACAAAGCTACAAAGGACGTTGCGGACGTGGCGCACTCCGCATGTCCGTTCTGGCAGTATTACGTTCTTGCCTAACCTGCGTCCGTTTGCTGCGTCCGCCATGTATACGCACTTCCGTGCGGACGTACTTCGTGTGAGGGCCCGGGGCTCCATTGGTCAGAATGCTATGCTTCCACGGAGGTACAAATGTGCGGCAACACGGACATGATAACTGCGCTCGTCTGACCCCAGCCTTAAGCAATGTTATTTTTCACCTCGGGATTAAACATTCACAGGGTTATTCAGAGAGCGGTGAAAAGCAGGAGAATAACTGGAGAAGTGAAAATTCTAGGTCAAAATAGCCAAACCAGAAAAATTCTCCCATTTGGTCTAGATTGTTCTCTTCTCCTGCCAGTTCTCCTGGCTTTCACCTCTCAGGGTTGTCAGAGAAAGGTGAAAACCAGGAGAATGGCAGGAAAAGAGAACAATCTGGACCAAATAGCCGATTTGGAAAGTGAGATAAGGTTTGGGTCAGACTAACGCATTTTTAACAGCGACCGAAAGTGCGTCCGAATGCATTGCCGTAATTTTTCACGGAATGCGCGAAAACAGTCATACGATGCGCATTTTTGTGCGTGATTTTTTACGGATCCAAACCAGGAAACTTTGGGTGTCTGGACGTTATGTTGGCCGGACATGAGCAGGGTCTGACGTCTCCCAATCACGCACACACGCCGCTAGTGGACGCAGCGCACTCTGTACGTCCGTACTAGCGGTTCTGCGTTCTCGAAAAAATGCATTCATTTCCACTTGCGTTGCGCAGCCGGACTTTCGTGCGACCGTACTTCGTATATTGGCCGTCATTGCCCGTCATTTGCTGCTAGTGCGGCCGTGATTAAGTGCGCCTAAACGCACGTTAAAAATTCGCTAGTCTGACCCTAGCCTAAATGGGAGAATTTTTCTGGTTTGGCTATTTTGACCTAGAATTTTCACTTCTCCAGTCATTTTCCTGCTCTTCACCGCTCTCTGAATAACCCTGACAGGGTTATTCAGAGAAAGGTGAAACTCAGGAGAATGACTGGAGAAGTGAAAATTCTAGGTCAAAATAGCCAAACCAGAAAAAATCTCCCATTTTTCTCACTTTCCAAATCGGCTATTTATCTAGAATTTTCCATTCTCCAGTCATTCTCCTGCTTTTCACCGCCAAAAAATCCGTAAACTTTTTCTGCGTGTTCGAAAATGTCTCCTCTTTTCATACAGACTGCCGCCCCAAGCAGTTGTTTATGGATAGATTAAAGGAAAAGCATTTACCGTCATTTGAAACGTCATTTTTTTGTTTTTAAGTGTTTCTATACATCCTAGAAATCCGCCACTTCACGGGCAGGTTATGGGGACCTCCTAGGCGTGATATTTGAAGGAATTTTTCGTTTTTATTTTTAACCCTTATTTCATGGAAAACTCACTGTCCCTTTAAAAACGTGTTTTTAAAACTTTTTGCCCTTGTTTCCTGTCCCCCAGGGCACTACCCGGACCCCCATACACCTTTTATGGCAAATATCTAGCATATATGCCCTCTTGGAGGACACTCTCTAAACTGAATTTTCAGCCCCATTGACTTGTATTGAGTTCGAGTTCGGATCCGAACATTTGGAAAGTTCGGCTTCGAACCAAACTCAGGGAGTGTTCGGCTCATCCCTAGAATGAGGTGTCTGCGTGTGTAATGAGGCGTCTGCGTGTGTAATGAGGCGTCTGCGTGTGTAATGAGGCGTCTGTGTGTAATGAGGCGTCTGCGTGTGTAATGAGGCGTCTGCGTGTGTAATGAGGTGTCTGCGTGTGTAATGAGGCGTCTGCGTGTGTAATGAGGCGTCTGCGTGTGTAATGAGGTGTCTGTGTGTAATGAGGCGTCTGCGTGTGTAATGAGGTGTCTGTGTGTGTAATGAGGTGTCTGTGTGTGTAATGAGGCGTCTGCGTGTAATGAGGTGTCTGTGTGTAATGAGGCGTCTGCGTGTGTAATGAGGTGTCTGTGTGTAATGAGGTGTCTGTTGTGTAATGAGGTGTCTGTGTGTAATGAGGTGTGTGTGTAATGAGGTGTCTGTGTGTAATGAGGTGTCTGTGTGTGTAATGAGGTGTCTGTGTGTAATGAGGTGTCTGTGTGTATAATGAGGTGTCTGTGTGTAATGAGGTGTCTGTGTGTAATGAGGTGTCTGTGTGTAATGAGGTGTGTGTGTAATGAGGTGTGTGTGTAATGAGGTGTCTGTGTGTGTAATGAGGCGTCTGCGTGTGTAATGAGGTGTCTGCCTATAAAAGTCAGGGCTGGGTTTATACCGGTCACAAGGCGTGTGCGGTTCGGGTATGAGCCCAGCAGGCGGCGACACAGAGGGGAGGCCAGACAGGAGTCACGCAATGCAGATTCTTTAATAAAACATAAATGTTCTTTTGCCTGCAGTTAAGGACCAAAGGGAATAGCAATAAAGTCCAGGGAGAGTCCGTGGATTGTGGGTAGTGCAGTCCTAGACTGCAGACAGGGCCCACCAAGAGGAAGTCTGGACAGTGGTACCTGGATCAAAGAGGTCAGAGGGTGATCAACAACTGTAATCCACGGGTAGACAGATGGGTCCTGGATACGTAGGATAAGCTGGTTCTGGAAGAGCAGGTTAGCACACCACCAAGAGACCTCAGGTCAAGAATAACAATAATGCAGACGCACTGTTGGCTGGGTCTCTCTGCCTTTTAACCCCTTAAGGACGGGAGTAATTTTACAAGTTCGGCGCTGTTTCGAAGTAGAAGTTTGCTGAGCTCATTTTGACGGTTTAAAGTCACGTATTATTGTACCACCCAGACAAATTAGATATCGTTCTTTCCGGCAGACTCGGCAGATTAATAATATATCATTATTATATGTATACGTCATGTCCTGAGAAAATGCTATAACAAAATTGTAAAAAAAATGTTAATTTTCAATAAAACTTCAATCATCCACAGTGTGTAAAGTGGTTTTTTTTGCATTTTATTGCCCGAGACTTTGCGGATATATTCTATGGGGTACACTTGTTAAAAAAAAATTAACTTTTTTTTTTTTTTTGGGGGAGAAATTACGTGATTTTAGCTAAACCCCCCCCCCCCCAAAAAATCATTAGTGAAGCATCATTGTTCACATTATAACTGCTGGAAGTCCAGGGCTAGACAGGAAAACCCAGGCTGGATCTCCAGGAGCCTGGACATGGTGCTTAGCCTGTGCAAAACCTGGACTGGACTCCAAGAATGAAGAAATCCAGGACAAAGTTCTTAGATTCAGGTTTGCTAGACAGGTACACGGGGTGGACTGTGACAATAACTAGGCAGAGCAGGCATGTGTCTACAGGTGATTTGCTCTGTAAAAAGATATATATTTTTTTTACGATTTACAATAATTGAGAGCCCTGTATCTCTGGAGCCCTAAGGGCTAGAGGGACATATGAGGTATCATTGGAAAGGGCAGACTATGATGCGCTAACTCACCTTCTCATTTCCTGCACTGACAGCAAGTGCGGAGCTGATGATGCAAAGCATTTTTTCATCGACAACCTAGACCGTGGTGCTTCAGTGGGGAGAGACGGGGTGTCATGCCCAGTATCTGCAACCATCCCCTGACCTCCTGGCAGCATGCCTGTGCTGCTCCTCTCCGGAAATCCACATTCAGCACATGAACATTTGTTCGAGAGAAGGACTAATTAGGAGTGAGGGAGGTTTAAGAATTATCCCTGAATTACGCAAGAGTGAAAGGGAGTGAGTTCCCTTTGTTCTATGGGATCAGGCATGGGTGCCTTTGTTCTATGAGTTTAAGCATGGCTCTTTATGATTGGATACAATAGGGAGATAGGCAGTGTGACGGAGGGGGAAGTAGGTGTACAAAAGGGAGTGGGTGGGGCATTTTTGTGTATTGCAGCTAATTTTCTTTTACTCACCCAACCCACCCTGTTTTCTCTTTCATAGATGCTGCTTCCAGTGGTGTATTTTGGCCTAGGCCGACTAGGCCCAGGCCTAGGGCGGCACTTTCCAGGGGGCGGCGGCCCTCACTGGGTGGCCCCACCCCTAAAAATTTTTTAATTTTTTTTTTTACTTTTGCAAATCATTTTACCAGGAACGATACATTGAGATTTCACTAATTTTCAAGTATGTCCTGGGTAGGCAAGGCCTAGGCTTTCACTTTCCAGGGGGCAGCAAAAAACCTCACCACTAAATGGGTTACTCACAGAGCACCGAAATGACGCCAACATTTTGGTGTTCTGTAGTTCCCTGCACTCAGGAGAATAAAATTTCCCCACCCTGCAGTGAATTCACCATTCACCGCAGGGTCCCCAAAGTGCATGGAGTCGGCCGCTGTATGCTGCCACCGCAAACCCATGACCTGCTGTTTTCAAAAGAACTACTGAACGAAAATGTCTGGAATTTACATATAAGATCCTATGATTGATAATAAAAAGTTCTGTTACAGAAAAAAGAAAAACTGCTATTAAAAAAAAGGGGGAAATTTTGCCAAAAAAAATCTGAAAAATGAATAAAAGGTACAAAAAAAAATCAATAAATAAGTAAAGACTTTTTACTGCAGATTAAAATAATAAATGGTTTATTAGATATTGTATAAAACCGGGAATATTTTTAACATTGAAACCTATGGGGTTCGTCTGAATAAACCTGCTGATTGAAACCACCGAACATCAGGGCATTTCACTGCCATTTCTCTGAGTCTCAGTACCACATGACTGGCTGAACCACGTGAAACGCACGCGCGCAGCTGCCCGCCCTTTCGTTAACACAGACTCTATTCTGGACTGAACACCCACCGGGAAGGGAATCAAAGCTACAGTGCACCCTCTGACAGTGTCACCCCACTGCTGACAAGATGCTCCACAGCATAATTACTGTGTGCTCATACACACTCGGTTTGCTGGGAGTTTTATTGCAGTGGATTCTGATGCACTCATACACACCGCACATTGCATTGCTGGGAGTTTTATTACTGTGGATTCTGATACGCTGACACACACCAAACATTGCATTGCTGGGAGTTTTATTGCTGTGGATTCTGATACGCTGACACACACCGCACATTGCATTGCTGGGAGTTTTATTGCTGTGGATTCTGTGATACACACTGCATATTACTGTGAGTTTTATTGCTGTGCAGCTCTGTGATACTCTCATATGCAGTGCACGTTTCTGTGGATTTTATTGTTCAACCAATTAGAGCGGCTGTGATCCAGTATACTTGACATGCGTGGCTGTTCTTTGTAAAAATACTTGAATTTAAACATTTCATAATTTTATTTATCTCAATAGATACATTTGAAATGGTATACAAAATATACAAGTAGGCACTTGGTATCCACTTTTAATATAAAGAGAGGAAAAGGCGGAGCTCTAAGAGGAAAAGGTGGAGCTTAAAGATGAAGGGTGGGGATTAACCAGGAAGGGGTGCCTCAAATTTAAATTGGGGGGTGCACGAGTTTAGTCAGGCCTAGGGCAGCACAAAACCTAAATACACCACTGGCTGCTTCCCTACAACATCGGAAAGGTCACGCAGCAGAAGCACCACGGATAGGGGCAATGGAGTGGTGATTCCACCAGTCATTCAAGACCGCCTGTGGTTTCCCATATGGAAATAAACCATGTTACATGAACCCGGTTGGTGGTTTATACGGCCATGTCTGGGGGATTGTCTAAATATGGACATGATTAGTCTATCTATTCTATCACATTATATACACCATGTGACATGAAGCCAGCCTCAGGTTTTTAACGGCCAGGGTTGGGGGATTGTTTTTTAATTAAAAGCATGGTTTAGAGTAATTATTATCGATCAGATAGTATTCCATGTTGCTTGAAGCCAGTTGGTGGTTTTGTACGGCCACAACTGGTGGATTGCGTTTAAATTGGGCACGGAGTTAGGTAATTTTATGGCACTCAGATTATTTTACCATGTGGCAAGAAGCCGGCGGATGGTTTGTTCGGCCACAGCTGGGGGATTGCGCTTAAGATAGACATGGTTTAGGTTAGGGAGGAGCGGTGAAATAGGCGGCCTGGCACGTGGAGGGCGATAGTGGGGGGAGGGTCTGCAGGGTACGGAGTGAGTGTGGTTTCATACGGCCAAGCTCAGGTGCCTTCCTGGTTTGCAGATCCTCTCGGCCTGCTATCTGCCATAAAAATACACTGAGAAGACGTGTGGTCATCCTGCTTAGCCACGTGGGGCGCTATTTCTGGGCAATGCTTGTGGTGCATTGCAGCTGCCAGTGTTATCTGGCTGCCAGTGTTATCTGGTGTAGCGTATTTGGCATACGAGGATCGATAATAATAATTCTGCCTTAGAGGCAAAGAATTTGGCCTTAAGTAATAAAAGACGTGACCTTTTCAAAATGCCAATACTTTGTTGTGTTTTTATTTATGGGGGGGTCGGGCGGGTATACTTGGTATTAGAAGGTAACTTACATGGGAGAAGTTGTAATAAGAGAATAGGGGTATAATTCTTAAAACCCATCACGTCACAGTTTCATTGAATAAAGATCTCCTGCGCTGCTCATTACCTGACAGAGTTAAGTCATACACTCTGATATTCCAGCTTTACCTGAAACCCTCATCTAACTACCAGCTCCTGGTTATCACCGGCTTCCTGTCTGTTCACCAGATCTCAGCTCCAGCAACTACCTTCATCATCATCATTTACAACCTGGTCAGCTTGTACATATTTACCTTCCTCCACCCATACGTCCCTGTGTATCTGTGCAGATCACTGCACCCTGGGTTCCCCATATCCCCATCACCCGGTGCCACCCTGGTACCAAGGGGGACTTTGGAACCTGCTTCTCTGTATTGTACAGCGCACAGGGCTAAGTGAGTGTCATTGGTTTGGTCAGATTTTGGTCTAATGATACAAACATCAATAAGTAATGTGTAAAAAAAAAAAATGAAAAAAGTAAACGCAAAAATGTATTTTTGTTCTGTTTTACGGCAAAGGCAAAATATGCTTTTACATATAAACACACAATGCCGCTGCACTAACTCAACTAACGCAACATATTCTACTCCTTCCCCTGATTTGACGCAGAGAGAAACGGATTTTCAGCTCTTTAAAATTATTTTTTTTTATTTAAAGTCTTGTTTTGGGGCAAACTAAAAAAAAAAAAGTCATTCTGGCATTTTTTTGGGGGGGGGGGACTTCACATTTCTGCCTCTCCAGGCTCCCGAGACACAAATCCGGCCCTGTGTCTGGTGCATCTCTGGGCTGTTTAATGGACGCAGAACTAGCTCCGGGATGTCACAATCCTCAGTCTGAGCCCAACCCCCGTCCACTTCAATATATCCAATATACAGATAAATTGTGCTGCGTCCTGTGCCAGCTGCGCCGCTATATAGGCAAGCAGCAAAGAGCTGTTAACCCCGTCCTGCCTGGAAGCCATGATCCTCCCTTATGTCACTTTGTCTGGACCATCTCACAGGGGCAGGAGGGTGAATCAGTCAGTCAGGGGTTAACACAATCCATTCTAGACATGTGCATTCGTTTTAGTACTAAAACGATTTAGTCCGAATTTTGGGATAATTTAGTTTTCGTTTGACTCAAGATACAAAACTGTTCAGTACAAAAAAAAACGAAAGAAACTAAAATAAAATGCACTATATTTTAGTTTCAGTCCTTTTTGTGATATTACATTGAGTGAAGGAGACCAGTAATGAAGCAAAGCTAAAAGGTTTGTATGTGTAATCCTTCCCGACCCCGACCCGAAAATCTGACAGTGATAGAGCTCCAGAATACTCACTCGCAGCACAGACAGCCAGCACAGGAGAGGAAACCTTTACTTAACCCTTGCATGTCTATGAGGCAGACAAGATAATAAAAGCAGCTGGAGAAGGAAAACATTCAAATAAATCACACTGAAAGCTAATGACAGAGGAGGGCTGGATAGTAAAAACCCCTTTATAACAAGCAGCGCTGGGAGAAGAGAGAGACTTTATAAAACGTGTGTTATCTCCCCTCCCGCTCTGCATAATAGGGGCTTAGGTCTGATACATTTTATATTATCCAGGAGCACTGTCCCCCTTTCCTCATCTATAATACATGTTTTATATAAAGTCCCTCTCCTCTCCCAGTGCAGCTTGTTATAAAGGTTTTTTACGTCTGATACATTTAGTATCCAGCTCTCACAGTTACTCTGTCATTATGAGCCTTCAGTGTGATTTATTTGAATGTTTTCCCTGGATTTAAAGTGCTTTATTTTATTATAAAAATCTATTTTCACCAGTCATCTCTTCTCTGAGCTTTCAGACCGATTTACGATAATATTTCCCTCTCCCCTGCTTTTATATTCCTGTGTCTCCCCCACAGAGATACAAAGTTTAAGTAAAAGTTCCCTCTCCTGTGCTGGATAAGCATTGCATTCCGAAGTTCTGCACCCTCCACATGCCAATGCAGTATGATGTTCTATACAGAGAGGGGCATTAATTAATTCAGGAGGATGTTATCTACATTATACAGAGAGGGGTATTAATTAATGCAGGAGGATGTTCTATACATTATACAGAGAGGAGCCTTTTTTTTAGCCCTTTAAATCCAGTGGCTGTGAGCACTGAGATCAGCTGCTTGTTATATTATCTCTCAGTACAATGTATCAGGCTCAGCTGTTACAGTAACTGACTGTAACAGCGCTCAGAGTTTAAGTAAAACAAGGAAATAATATTGTTCTAACCTCTACATATAAAAATATTATTTACTAGTTTTACTGAAACTCTGAGCGCTGTGATGAGCAGCAGTCAGTTACTGTAACTGCTTTACCTGACACATTGTGCTGAGAGTGAGTGATACTGTAACAAGCAGCGATCTCAGCCCTCTGAGGAGCCACTACAATAGTAATTGTATCCACTGGTTTTCGGATGAATGAAATTAGTTTTCATACTAAAGAACTGAAAACAAATTTCTTTAGCAACTAAATAAATTGCATTTTAGGACTAATCCATTAGTTCAAAATGAAATGTTGTGCTGTGCACATGTCTAATCCATTCCACTTCAGCTGCTAAAACCCGGAATAAAAATCAGGGAAAGCGGGATCTGAGCCACACGATTATTCACTAAAATGGGAAAATCCTTATAGATACAAGACAAAACGAGCAAATTCAGAACGATCATCAACGCAGAGACTTCAGAGAAATCACCGAAAATAAACAAAGGGTGGAGCATTAACTCTTTATATACAGAGAGGCAAGAAAAGTATGTGAAGGGTTTGTAACTTTATAAAATCTGGTTTTATGTTCCTGTAAATTACAGGAATCAAACACATGGGGCTCTATTCCATAGTGAAAGCTAACTGTTGCGTTTAGGTGAGTAAGGGTTAACGTCAGGATGAGTGAATATAAGAATGCCCCCCTTTTTTCCTCCCTAATGTTAAAACCCGTTGGTGCGCGCTTCTTGTACTTCGCGCATCCTATACTTAACATGAGGAGCGCAATCTGTAGTTAGCGTTAGAATAAGTAAGGTGTTACAGAGAGAATCCCCTGCACCTTTATGGAAGGGGGACATGACTGATGGCCTGGGCCGGATGGTCAGAAAAGGAAATGTGGAGCTATTGGTCATATGTGTGCAACATTGTTTCACTACCTATATATGCATCTGTGGGGGTGGGTTCTGTCTCTTTGTTCCCTGCCAGCGTCAACTGTGCATCAAGGAGATTCTGTGAGAGACCAGGAAACGTGGTGATTGAAATGGCTGTTATTTATTTTGTTTGTTTGCTGGGTCAGCTTAGGGAGTGTGTCACACATATCAGGAAATGAGCTGCTTTTTGTCCCATATATCAGGAAATGAGCTGCTTTTTGTGTCCCACATATCAGCAAATGAGCTGCTTTTTGTGTCACACATATCAGCAAATGAGCTGCTTTTTGTCCCACATATCAGGAAATGAGCTGCTTTTTGTGTCACACATATCAGGAAATGAGCTGCTTTTTGTGTCACACATATCAGCAAATGAGCTGCTTTTTGTCCCACACATATCAGCAAATGAGCTGCTTTTTGTGTCCCACATATCAGGAAATGAGCTGCTTTTTGTGTCACACATATCAGGAAATGAGCTGCTTTTTGTTGATCAGTCCATTTGTCTGTATCTGGGCCTGTAAACACAAGTTTTATCAGCTCCCTTTAGATTGATTAATTTTCAATGTTCCCTGATTCTAAATCCAGGGAAGGAATGCTCTTTGTGTTGCTGTTTGCTGCCATGTCTCTCTGACCCCACTCCTGGTACCATGTGATGAATCCACTGAAGTATTTGCAGACAACAAGGAGTTTGATAAGAAAAGATTATACTCAGCAGCATCATCTTACAATGGCTGCCACTCCCCGCCCCGGATCACATGACTGTTAACTGTTTCCTAACATGCTGAATGAACTAGGCATAATTATGATATATTTAAAATATAATATGAAGCATACGCATCATTAAAGGGAGCATGCTGCTGCTCGAGGTTTCATTTTGCAGGACTTGCTGTACGAGACTTTGGTGCCGGCCCATGAACAGTCTCCTGAGGATGCTGAGGAGCCCTACCAGTGGCAGAGGGAACGGCACACTAAGCCCCCAGTTCGGTTAAGCCCGAGGCCTCGCAGTTCAGAGGCATGATGGTGGAGCTGAGGTGCAGGACGCCGTTTCCCTGGTCATCTGAGGGGTTTATCGTCTTGGATACGCCGCCTCATGAGCTGCGTTCTGGATTGTGGCGGAGGGTGAGCATGGTGCGTGCTGCTGCTGCAGGTTTTTTCCCCTCTGGTTTTAGGTGCAGTGGTTGGTGAGGAGCAACAAGCGGTTGGTGCTGGCCAGGCTGTTGAGGACCGGTGTCATACCGGTGGCTGTGGACAGATCGGCGCCCTTACCTAGCACTTCGGTTGGTGGCTTTATGGGTCGGAATGGTCGTTTACAGCGCTCTCTTCCGAGGGGTGGCTTGGATTCTGGATCTGGAGGTTTGCGGTGAATGCCTAATATCAGTGGAGGTGCTGTTTCTGGGCGACCATCACTGGATCCACCTTTGTCTGCTGTCCCAAGGGCTGCTGGAGGATCATCCATGCTGGCGGCTGGTGAGTCGGGTTTTGGGGGTGCGGTGTTTGGATCGCTGGGCCTTTCGGGCACTGATGCGTCTGGCAGGGCTAGTGGGGTGACGACGGGGTTAATAGAGACCCTGGTTGCGGCTATTAGGCACTGGCAGGATGGGTCGGTTGCTGTGTCACGTGCACAAGCGTCGCTGGGTTCAGCTGGGCATGCTGTTGCTGGGGGCGCGGCGTCTGTGTCAATTTTGCGCCTGGTTCCGCTGTGATGGGAGCCCCTGAGTCTGCTCTTTCACAAGGTTTGGGGCCTGCTTCTGCTCCTTTGCAGGTTCCTGCTGTGCTTGGTGGAGCGGCGCTTGCAGCTGGGGCTTCCCCGTTGGACGCGGTGGTTGGACCTTCGGTACCTGCTGCGGTAAATGTTCCTGTGCCACTCGCTAGTGGTATTCCTGTGCCTGGTGCAGTTGGTCCTGCGGTAGGCTCTTATGGGGCTTGTAATTTATGTCCAATGGGCCTACAGGTCTTTAATGACATTAAGGAGAAAATTTGGAAAGGTGAATATGTTGATGTTATGACTTTGCTTTTCTTCGGATAGGGAGACAATTGATCGTCCGAAACGTGTTGATTCCTTACCCAGGGGCAAGGATAAGGACCAAGCGAAGACTTTGCCACAGACCTTTGGTAACTGGATTCAAGGTTTTTCTAGCTTATAGCGCAATTTTGTGTGAGGGTTTCCCCGACCACAGCGTGTCTTTGCGCGTTTAGTCTTAATATGGTGGGGCTTGCAAAATTTACGGGGGTCTATTTGGTTTTGTTACGACCAACAGTTTTGGCAGAAGATGGTGGTGCGTCCTGGGCTCCACTTTGATTTGCAGGACGCCAATCTGTGGCTCTTACTCATGATGCCAAACTGCCCAGTGGTGTCACCCTTTCCTGCATCCGCGGTGCCCGGAGCCCCTGGAGTGCCCGCGGGTGCAGAGAGGGGGTGATGCTGGCTCTTTAATGAGTCCCATTGCCGTTGGTCCTCTTATTGCAGGTTCAAGCATGAATGTTCTTCCTGTGGGGGGTCCCAACCGGCATTTCAATGTTTCAGAAAAGGACATGGCTCGGCCTTTAGGGCTTCAGATCGGACAGCCTGAGGTTTTTTTTGGGGGGCTCTTTGTCGGGAGCGACGTGGATGGCATATTCTCAGGTCTGGCGGAGGTGGGGGTCACGGGGGAACGGGGTTGGCATTCTGCGGAGGATCGTAGGGGCAACCTTGATTTATTTCAATTCCCTCTGGGAGTAAGGGGGCTCCGGTTTGGGAGCGGCCGGAGTACTGACTGCCCTTTCTTTTTGAGCGAGGCGGTTGGTTGGGAGGATGTTGATCGGGATTTCCTGCTTTGAAGGATTGTTTCGGGTTGGCGGCGGACTGCGGTGTCTGAGGTTCGGCGCCCAGCTTCTGGCCTCATGTTTTTGGAACTGTTGGATGTTTTACTCGGCGTTTGTCGTGATCTTTTGAGGTCGCGATTGTTTACAGTGGCGTTTGCCTTTGCCTTTTATGGTGCCCTGAGGGTGGGTGAGCTGGTTGCTCCTAACTCTTAGATGCATTCTACCTTGCGCCTTGCGCATGTTTCTGTGTCAGTCGATGAGGTGAGGTTTTCGATTGTCAGGTACAGGACGGACCGCTTGGGTAGGGATGTTCTGATTACTTAAATGCGATTGGGGTGATCGGGTGTCCTTTGGGCCTCACGCGGGAGTATTTGGCTATTCGAACGGATTTCACTGACTCTTTTTGATTTATATTGATGAGGTTCCTTTGACTTGATACCAATTTCCGACAGTTTTTAAGCGATGCGTTCAGGTTTTGGGTTATGAACCGGGGTCGTTTGTCTCCCATTCTTTTCATATAGGCGCGGCGACTGTGGCTGCGGGTGCTGGCGCGTCGGACGGCATGATTCAGCGTCTGGGTAGGTGGGATCAGATCGCTTTCGCTCTTAGGTTCGTCCTAACCTTTTATAATTTCAGCTGCTTCCCCAAGGATCGTCTGGAGATTGGGTCATTCCTTCCTGCATTGGGCGGCCATGTGGGCTGAGCATCAGCCGCATGGCAAAAATCTTGGTTTCCGGTGGAGGTAGCGGAGATTCACTGGTTGGAAATCCAGGGTTTGCGTTGGGCTCGGTTGTCGAAGGAATGCAATGTTTTGGCTGGGAGGATTCCCAGGGAGGTTATTTTAGTTGTTCATACTGGGGGAATGATTTGGGGAAGGTTCGTTCGGTGGACCTGATTCGGGCTATGAAGCTGGATCTGGCCCGCTGTTTTGCTAAATTTGGGGGATTGTCACTGGTGTGGTCTGACATTATTTCTCGACCTCGTTGGGAGGAGATGGCGGCGCCACGGGCCAATGACAGGGCTAGGAAGAGGGTTAGCAGGGAGGTTTCTAAATTTGTTCGGCAGTTAGGGGGGTTTCAATCCATCACACGGAGTTGGAAGGCGACAATCAGAATGTGATTCGCGGTGATGGGGTCCATTTGACGGACATTGGTTTGGATATATTTTTAACTGGTTTGATGTCGGGGATTGAGGAGGCACTGTCTGCGGTGGGCCCAGGGGCAGCCATTAGGAGACCATGGTGCCCCTGGCGTTGGCATGGTTCCTGGACAGCAGTGCTTTAAAATGGTTAAGCCGCCTTCGGGTGAGGCATTTAACGAGACGAGCCCCGCTTGATCTCGGTCAGGCGGGGTGACGAGCTCCTGGTTTTGGATCGGTAAACTGCCTATTACATGGGTAATAGGGCGGATAACGGAGGAAAAGCACTGCTGGATTACATGGTGGAAATATTTAATAAAGCTGTGGCCCTTTCCAGTTAAGAAGGTGTTGTGTCTTTCTTTATATTTAAGGGGTATGGGTCAAGGAGGTCCTAGGTTTAATCAGTCATGCTAGTGTGACACACTGTGTATTAAATGGATATTAAACACATTGCACCCCAAAAGAATACAGTGTGCAGAATGAAGTAATAAGCATTTTTTTATTTTGTCATGTCGTGGAAATTTTATTATGTGGACATTATATTCTAGGATGTGCGTAATAATTTGTCATCTGTCTCCCTGTGTTGGATTTGAATGTGGTTTTAAATCCAAACCAGCGGCAAAACCGTCAGTATGAAAACCTTCTTTTGGGCTTAGAGACATACCTGCTTTAAAGACATTTTAAGCCTTGTCTCAACACTGGTACCGTGTTGAGATAATAACTTTATTTGTCCCCGCAGATATGTCCATAACCCGTAGGAACAAGTAGATTGATCTTCACTCTCATACTGATCAATCTGAGCAGTATCTGAGTGGGGGTCCATATTGATGCGTGACGGGGGATGGGGACAAACATGGCTGACTGGGATCATGGAGATGGCTCAGGGATGAGTCATCTCCAGGAGGCCGGTCGGCCATTCTGGTCCACGCCCCTGTCCTTTTGATATGTAAATACTAGGCAACCTGGCTTTCTTTTGTACAGCCAGGGGGCTACTGGGCGTGTGCGATTGTCTAATAAATTAAGCAATCCAGGAGCCACAACTTCACTGGCCACAGGATTTTCCAGCTTGAAGCAGCGTGTTTGTCTGATTCCTCCTGGGACACAGAGAAGTACTTCGTTCTTATACAGAAAGAGCTATATATAGCGTGTTTTTATAGTGACGGATTTGTTTGTACTGGGCGCACTTTAATACTGCAGTGTACCTTTTTAGTGCACCAGGACTTTATGCGCAAACACCAAACTTTCCATAACAGTCATTATTGACAACTCCATCAATGTATTGTCCATAGCTCTTTTGCTGCTGCTTTAACCTCCTTTCAGCAGGTGGCGATCGCTGTGTTCTCAGTCACAGGAACTGTAATCGGTGCCATGTGGATGTCTCAGTGGTTCAGTAACCCTGAAGCCAGCACTGAATGCAGTGGAGAGAACCAGCGTGTCCAGAGTAAAAACCAGACATACAGGGTTATTCAGAGAGCGGTGAAAAGCAGGAGAATGACTGGAGAATGAAAAATTCGAGGTCAAAATAGCTAAACCAGAAAAATTCTCCCTTTCTTCTCACTTTCCAAATCGGCTATTTTGACCTAGAATTTTTAATTCTCCAGTCATTCTCCTGATTTTCACCGCTCTCTGAATAACCCTGATATTTATTTGTTTCAGAATGATAAGCTTCTGGTGTTGCACAGAAGAAGCTCCGTCTCTTGATTCCACAAATACAACATATTTTGACGAGCCAGCCAGAAGTAACTTAAAGCAAGAAAAGACTAATCCTTTTACCAGAGACCAATTTAGAAGTCACTAGAATGTTCTTTGAAGAAAACTAAAAACGTTAGAAAACGGAGCAATTGCAAGATGAAGTGAGCGCAACGCTACTGCGGCTAGAGAAAGCTCGTCTTGTGGAAGTTTGCCACTTTCTAAAGTGCCCAGAATAAAGTATTATTAATCTTTATTTATAAAGTGCCGTCATATTCCGCAGCGCTGTACAATAAGCACAGTATAGACAGGGTTACAATACATTTGTAGCGCTCACTCCCGGAGGAGCCGCTGAAAATGAACCACGGGTCAGTCTCCCCGCACTAGGGAATAAATATACTACAGCACCGTTGTGGATTTTATAAATGATATAGTTTACTAAAGTAAAAGGCATATAATGAGACATGGTGTTCGTAGATATATTTACAGTATTTCGTATCGCGGTAAACGCGCAGCGGAAAAAGAAATGCGAGGCTTCGTATTTTGGGAAAATGCGCAGCGGAACAGAAAAAAATACAATGCTTCGTAATTTCGAGAAACGCGTAGCGGAAAGAGAATACAATATTTTGTAATTCGAGAAACGCGCAGCGGAAAACAAAATAATATGCAAATCTTTACCCCTTTTTGGGATATTAGGGAGTGAGTCCCGCACAGGTTAAGTCCTGGACTGTAAGTGTATGTGTGTGTTATGGTACCCGGGTACTATTCAACTGGCCAGTGAATCTCTTAAACGATGTCTTCGACTAGTCAAGTTGGGGCCCTGTGGGTTTTTGAAATAAACAGCAGCGTGCTTTCTTGACTTTATAAAACCGGCCTTGGAGGCCTCTCACCCATCCGCTCGATCACCAAGGTTCCTCTGACCCAGGACGTCCCTCCGCTCGGTGCCTTGCTGGGATACTGGCTACTGGATCCGTTGTCTGGCTCTCTTTGCTCCAACAGTGACTGGTACAGCTACCGCCTGCTCTCCCATTCAATGGACCTGCAGTACTCCTAACTCGAGGGTCCTCCGCTTCCTTGACAGCAGCTTGGGTAATGCCTGTGGATCACTGGGTCTCCTTCTTGCCAGGCTGGATAACCCCACTTGGAATCCTGATAGGCCGCACTTGCGCTCCGGCCTAGTCACGGTTCCGCTCTGCAGCACTGTGTCCTGTCTCTTTCACTCCCTGGCGCACTCTGCCAGCTATCTCCACGAGGCTCAGGATGTACCTCGGCGTGTCCCACCCACTTCCTGTGTCCGTTCCCAGAGCATGCCGGGAAATGTAGTCCCAATGTTCAGTGTCTCTTATCGCGCTTGTCTCCCTCCGGTGGCCAAAAATAGGTACTGCCACAGTAAGGTTTTAAACACAGCGCTACACATTGAACAACATTTGACAAACAGTACAGGAGGAGATGAGGGCCCTATTCCCGTAGGAACTCACAATCTAGAAGGGTTGGGGTTGGAAACAGGAGGAGAGGACTGTAAGGTGAGAGTGATTGATGGTTGCGTCAGTGAGTTGGGGGGTCGGCTTCCCTAAATAGGAACGTTTTAAGGGAGCGTTTGAAGGAAGAGAAGTTAGGGGAAAGTCTGACAGTACGAGGGAGAGTGTTCCAGAGAGTGGGGGCTGCGCGTGAGAAGTCCTGCAGTCTATCATGGGAAGAGGTGATGCGGGGAGAAGCTAGGCGCAGGTCACTGTTTGACCTTAGGGAGCGGGCTGGGGTGTATTTGATGATTAGTGAGGACACCAACAGATAGTGGGAGCCGAGTTAGTGTGAGCTTTGTAGGTCAGGGTAAGGATTTTGAATTTAATTCTGCAGTGGATGAGGAGCCAGTGAAGGGACTCGCAGAGAGGAGCAGCAGAGACAGAGTAGCGGGTGAAGTGGATGGAGAGCCAGTAAAGGGACTCGCAGAGACAGAGCAGCGGGTGAGGTGGATGGGGAGCCAGTAAAGGGACTCGCAGAGACAGAGCAGCGGGTGAGGTGGATGGGGAGCCAGTGAAGGGACTCGCAGAGACAGAGAGGCGGGTGAGGTGATAGGGAGCCAGTGAAGGGACTCACAGAGACAGAGCAGTGGGTGAGGTGGATGGGGAGCCAGTGAAGGGACTCGCAGAGACAGCAGCAGAGACAGAGCGGCGGGTGAGGTGGATGGGGAGTCAGTGAAGGGACTCGCAGAGAGGAGCAGCAGAGAGCGGAGGAGCGGAGATTGAAGACAGTCAAGAGGAAGAGGAGGTTTTCCAGTGCTTGAAAGACCTGTTGTTTATTACAGAAGGTAAGCAGGGTGTGGCAGAAGCAGAACCAATGGTAAAGGAGCCAATTTAGATGAGAGACCTAAGAGAGAAATACCTCCAACTGCAACAATCTCAAGATGGAGCTCACAAAGCGTTAGATGAGGAGATGAGAACACGAAAAGATAGGATTAGCGTAAGCAGCCGAAGTATGAGAAAAGTGGGGGAAGTAACAGTACCGTAGCCAGTCACTTCAGGGAATTCAGAAACTGTGGACAGATTGGAGAAGCAGGACATAAAGACAAGCTGTCCTACACGAGCCTGGCCCACCAGATTTGAAGCAGGAATCCGGAAGGGACATTCTGAAGCGGAGATTATTGAGGCCATGATACGGGCTGTCAGCCACGGACTTCATCTCAGAGATATGTTGGAGATTAAGAGTTGACTTACTCTCAGCACGTTGAAGACTATCCTGAAGGGACACCATAAGGAAGATAGCTCCTCTGATCTGTTCCTTAAGCTGATGAATATCTCTCAAGAACCCAAAGAGTCAGCTCAGAATTTCTTCTTCAGAGCAATTGAGTTGAAAGAAAAGCTGCGTTGGAAGTCACGTAACCAAGAACCTGAAGACCAGTACAGTCCACCCTTTATTCAACAGACGTTTCTTCGTTCTATTGAAACTGGACTCCAGAGTGATGCCATAATGTTTCAAGTAAAACCTTACCGTGATGATATCGCTGTCCCAGATGAAGTACTGATTGAAAGCGTGAATGAAGCAGCTCATTTAGGAGGAGGAAAGACAACAGAACTTACAGAAAACTGTTTATGGGAAAGGTCCAAAACTAAATGAACTCAACAGAGCGGTACAATCCCATGGCAGAGAACCCGCGACTAGAGTATCAACAGGCTTAAGAGATATTTGAAAAGGGTGGAACTGCTGGAAACTTACATAAAACACCGGCAAATCTTAATCTAAAGCAGATCCCTATAAGCTAATTAAAGACCACAAGGCGGATGTGTTTGAAATGATGAAAATGTTCCTCACAGCAATGGAGACCAGCAGTCAACTACAACCAAGAGTGTCCAATGATCAGGACACAAGCAAGACAGAGAAGTTGTAATACTTGTTCTTGGATAGAAAACTGGCTAAAAGATAGGGCACAGAGAGTGGTCATAAATGGAAAATTTTGAAGATGGACTCCAGTGGTAAATGATGCCCCTCAGAGGTCAGTTATAGGCCCAATTCTATTCAATTTATTTATAAATGACCTTGAAAAAGGCATCAAAAGTCACGTGTCAGTGTTTGTTTGTCGTGTGTCAGTGTTTGTCGTGTGTCAGTGTTTGCAGGTGACACAAAACTAGGAAGAGTGATACAATGTGAACAGGATGTTACTTTGCTGCAGAGGGATTTAGATTGGGGCAATGGTCCCCAACCCTGGTCCTCAGGGCCCACTAAGCGACCAGGTTTTCAGGATCGCCTTGGGGAAATGTAGCCTGAATCCTGCAATCAGTGAGCGGAAAATCATATCACCTGTGCTGTGCTTCAGCTATCTGGCAAACCTGGCCTGTTAGTGGGCCCTGAGGACCAGGGTTGGGGACCTCTGGATTGGGGGACTGGGCACTTAAATGGTAGATTGAATTTAATGTAGATAAATGCAAAGTTATGCACTTTGGAGTGAAGAACACACAAGTAATTTATACCCTAAATGGTGCTGAGTTAGGGAAATCCAAGCAGGAGAAGGATTTGAGAATAATCATAGACTGCAAACTCAGTAACACAATGTCCATGGGCGTCCGCAGAATTTTTTTTGGGGGGGTTTTAATGGCATCCATATTCCGCCCTTTTCACAATGTCATGAAGGGGACAGTCATAATATAAAGCGTAGTAGTACACAGTTTGCGAAACATGATGCAAGACTAATAGAAGAATAAGGCTGGCGGCACACTAGCAAACATTTTGCGTCCGTCTGACCGTACTGTTTGATGTCCGTCGTAGCTTTATAAAGGAGTCTATTAAACACAGCACACAAAGCACCTGCGCACTTGTTAACGGACGGGCAAAGCATAAAGCAATGGATGCAAACATAACATTGACGTGAAAAAGCAAAACGGATGCAGAAACAACGCCGTCATGTATTATCCTAGGGTGTTGAGACATCAGACGTTACGGACGCACTTTACGCAGTACAGTATGCTCGTGTGCCGCCTCCCTTAAGGTGTAAGTGTCTGATCTGAGTGTTGCATTTTCTAGGCCATCTCTGTATACACACAGCAGGCCCCCTCCAAACATATACATACATACACGCACCACACCAGCCCCCTTCCTACACACATATACATACATACCAGGGGCGGATCCAGAGACTAGTCACGGGAGGGGCACTGACAGAAAATAGGTGTTTTAGCAGAGAGCCCGACTCACAAGAATTTACAGAGGGCCCGGCTCACAGGAATTTACAATCTAGAGGAGCAGAGGGCCTGGCTCACGGAGTTTACAA
>RXON01000964.1:0-26540 GCA_009667805.1 Leptobrachium leishanense | reverse complement strand
AGAGGGCCGCCGAGCAGCCAGCGGCAGCCGGAGGAGGTCTCGCTGGAGCTCGGGGCGATTTTGGGGTGTATTTGTTTGGGAACTTCGGCCCCGATCCTCCAGCGGTGACCTTCTCCGGCTGCCGCTGGCTGCTCGGCGGGCCTCTAGGCTTAGCGAGTCCCCGGCTCGGCTGGGCCTGTAGGCCAAACCGAGCCGGGGGCTCGCCTAAGCCTAGAGGGCCGCGAGCAGCCAGCGGCAGCCGGAGGAGGTCTCCGCTGGAGCTCGGGGCCGATTTTGGGGTGTGTTTGTTTGGGAACTTCGGCCCCGATCCTCCAGCGGTGACCTTCTCCGGCTGCCGCTGGCTGCTCGGCGGGCCTCTAGGCTTAGGCGAGTCCCCGGCTCGGCTGGGCCTGTAGGCCAAACCGAGCCGGGGGCTCGCCTAAGCCTAGAGGGCGCCGAGCAGCCAGCGGCAGCCGGAGGAGGTCTCCGCTGGAGCTCGGGGCCGATTTTGGGGTGTGTTTGTTTGGGAACTTCGGCCCCGATCCTCCAGCGGTGACCTTCTCCGGCTGGCTGCTCGGCGGGCCTCTAGGCTTAGGCGAGTCCCCGGCTCGGCTGGGCCTGTAGGCCCAAACCGAGCCGGGGGCTCGCCTAAGCCTAGAGGGCCCCGAGCAGCCAGCGGCAGCCGGAGGAGGTCTCCGCTGGAGCTCGGGGCCGATTTTGGGGTGTGTTTGTTTGGGAACTTCGGCCCCGATCCTCCAGCGGTGACCTTCTCCGGCTGCCGCTGGCTGCTCGGCGGGCCTCTAGGCTTAGGCGAGTCCCCGGCTCGGCTGGGCCTGTAGGCCCAAACCGAGCCGGGGGCTCGCCTAAGCCTAGAGGGCCGCCGAGCAGCCAGCGGCAGCCGGAGGAGGTCTCCGCTGGAGCTCGGGGCCGATTTTGGGGTGTGTTTGTTTGGGAACTTCGGCCCCGATCCTCCAGCGGTGACCTTCTCCGGCTGCCGCTGGCTGCTCGGCGGGCCTCTAGGCTTAGGCGAGTCCCCGGCTCGGCTGGGCCTGTAGGCCCAAACCGAGCCGGGGGCTCGCCTAAGCCTAGAGGGCCGCCGAGCAGCCAGCGGCAGCCGGAGGAGGTCTCCGCTGGAGCTCGGGGCCGATTTTGGGGTGTGTTTGTTTGGAACTTCGGCCCCGATCCTCCAGCGGTGACCTTCTCCGGCTGCCGCTGGCTGCTCGGCGGGCCTCTAGGCTTAGGCGAGTCCCCGGCTCGGCTGGGCCTGTAGCCCAAACCGAGCCGGGGGCTCGCCTAAGCCTAGAGGGCCGCCGAGCAGCCAGCGGCAGCCGGAGGAGGTCTCCGCTGGAGCTCGGGGCCGATTTTGGGGTGTGTTTGTTTGGGAACTTCGGCCCCGATCCTCCAGCGGTGACCTTCTCCGGCTGCCGCTGGCTGCTCGGCGGGCCTCTAGGCTTAGGCGAGTCCCTGGCTCGGCTGGGCCTGTAGGCCCAAACCGAGCCGGGGGCTCGCCTAAGCCTAGAGGGCCGCCGAGCAGCCAGCGGCAGCCGGAGGAGGTCTCCGCTGGAGCTCGGGGCCGATTTTGGGGTGTGTTTGTTTGGGAACTTCGGCCCCGATCCTCCAGCGGTGACCTTCTCCGGCTGCCGCTGGCTGCTCGGCGGGCCTCTAGGCTTAGGCGAGTCCCCGGCTCGGCTGGGCCTGTAGGCCCAAACCGAGCCGGGGGCTCGCCTGAGCCTGGAGGCCCGCCGGCAGCCGGAGGACGGTCACCGCTGGAGGATCGGGGCATCTGGCCGTGTAAACACACGGGTAGCTGCGCGCGGCTCGTGCCGTTTTTTTTTTTTCACGCGGCCGGCACGCGCAGCTACCCGTGTGTTCTAACGGCCGCTTTCAAATGTCCGTCGCGCATGCGCAGTAGGGTTTTGGCGACGGACAGTTTTTAGCTTATTCTTTTATAGTATAGATAATTATTATTATTGTTATTTTAATTCGATACATTGTTTTGGATACACTATAACACGACCACTTATTAGCACTCCTCATATGCTGAATCCTTATCAGAGTCCTTCTCTTCCCCAGATCATTATCCCCTCTGCAACCTTAGTATTATAGTCCCTTGAAGGAAAAGGAATCCTCAGACCACCATCTACTAACCTATAAGAAGGACCCTATAAGAAATAACACCCCATGAATTATAATATTAATAGATAAATTAAGGTTTAAAATATAAGAAATAGTTTTAAGATAAATTGATAATCAGCAGTATTATAGGATTAAGTTTTACTTCTCAAGATGTTTGCAAATGTCTTTAGAATGGCAAGGATGCTGATGTTTGCAAGTTTCTCTGAAGTGATAAAAAAAGTGCTGATGTCTTAAAAAAAGTACTGATGTCTTAAGAAATGCTGATATCTCAAGAAATCACATGCCGAGGCCACGGGACTGTCTAGAAATGTGTCACCAGACCTGTATTGAAACTGGCCAATGAACTATGTTATGTTTTGAAATGTTAACTAATGAAATAAAAAGACAACGCCTTGACACAGGTATAAATATGTGTCAAGAACCGTTGGAAGGCAGAGAGAAATTGCCAGACAAAAATACATGCCTCGTGTGTCCTTTTTGAAAGGATTTTCTCTCTCCCTGCGCATGAGAAGAGTTAACTCAAGGTGTGCCTAAGACAGGGTCTTAGGGGTTAAGGACGGACAATTGGAGACCATTATTCTCTTCAATCTGGAGGCACTGCCGACATGAACGGTCACCCCTCGTCCTGGTGAGTATATTGTCTTGTCTGGACGAGGGCAATGACAACGTTTATCTCGAACTAAAGTTAGTTGTCCATGTCCTATAGTGTAAAAGGAAACGTTGCCAGGGGCCGTTTATTAAAAGGAAACGTTGCCAGGGGCCGTTTATTAAAAGAAAACGTTGCCAGGGGCCGTTTATTTAAAGATGGAGTGGGTCAGGGACCACACTCAATAGAAGGGACATTATATGTCCAATTGATCACACCTTGCGTTAACCCTCATAAAATGTATAGAGTATAAGAATATTAGCGTATAAGAATATTAGAGTGTTAAGATTCACTGTTGAACGATCTGTAAGGTAAGACAGACGTCCCTCAGTTGTGATAATAGAGTAAATTACATAAATTGTAGAGGTATAAGTTAAGGTGCCGAGTGGTCTGTAAGGTAAGACGGACGCTCGTCATTCCTGTATTACCGGTTTAATTACATGTATATATATTGTTAAAGTATATATTATTAGAGTGATAAGTTAATTGGGTGGCAGGAAAGTCTGTAAGGTAGGGCAGACTTTTTGCCCCATTGTATACTGATGGTACTGTGTATATATATATGTATATATAAGAGCTGACTGGTTGGACATTGTTTGCTGTGAGGTGCATGTTGTATTAAGCAGAGGTGTTTGTTGGCCATTTGTGTGTTAGTTGCTGACTGATGGGGTGGATGATGTTGGTCATGTATGCAGTTACTAACCGGAGATATATATATTGTGAAGCTAGTTTTTATATACTATTGGATTGTGGTTTATAAATTTTTGTTTATGATGTGAAGGAATTATATAACTACAAAATAAAAAGCAAAAGATTAGAAGTTTGATTCTCGAGATTAGGGGAGGATTCACTAAATAAGTTTTTATTACTTATCCTTAAATTAGCTCATCTTTTGTTGATCCATGTACCATAAAGATATATATATATATATATATATAAGAATTTAAATTGTTTTTCTTTTCGAGCACTGTGAAGAGCCTCTCTTTTTTCTTTCTTTCTCTATTTTACCTGCCTGATTATTCAATTGTACAACTAGCCATGGGTATTCAAAGTAGCAAGGTTAAAGAATATCCCTTACTGAAAATAGAGTTTTGTAAAGATTATGTAGCACGAGTAGGGGGCACAGATTGCTATTTAATTAACCCATGGATAGATAATCTAGCGGGATGGACAGAAGCAGTGGGAGTTGTGATCCTTTCCTCAGACAGGGAGACCACAGCGCATTCTATATGGATATAGTGAAAGGATTATGTCTCGACGACACCGAGGCATGGCCCTATTATCAGGGAGACCCTCAGTGGGACATGCAGTATATGAAATTGGGGAGGGGGGGACAATGATTAATGGTGAAACAATGTAGAAGAGGGACCCCATTGTCCTCTGACAGCCAGACTGCATAAAATAGAACAGAGTATACCACGGAATAAACAAGAAATACCCCGTGTCAGCTGGGAACCACGACTCCCTCCGTCTTATAGACAATCCATATATCCGTCCCTTTACTGATACAGAGGTCTTGGGTGCGGTAGGGGCAATGGAGGATTTGAAACCTTCGGCCCCATCCACATCCAAAAGGAAAAAAAAAAAGAAAAAAAAAAAAAAAGAGAGGAAGTAAAAGAGAAAATAGGAAAAAAAAAAGCAGAAGAATATATACTGCCTTTCGTTATTATGGCCACTCGCATATAACAAAGGATCGCCATTAATAAGCCCTAAGAAATGAGAATAACACCAACAAAACCCATTTTCCTATTTATGACCGTGGGGAATAAGTTATTTAAAAAGGCGATAGAAATAGAGGATATTAATAAGATTTTAAAACACTGTCCAAAACCAAGAGAAGCCCCATTAGGAGCTATTACATATTTAAAAAAGGCGTGTAATGGTCGCAATTTTACACAGGAAGATATGAAACTTATAATATTAACGGGGTATCTACCAAAACCTTTTCCACCCGCCCTTTAGCACTCGCCACCCCTGATGGTAAACCACTACTGTATCATGCGTTTACAATCATAGAGGACTGTCCGATTAGTCTACTAGGTAGGGATCTCTTAGGGAAATTAGAGGTCACATATACTCACGACTGGGGGGGTTAATTGTTGACTCGCCATCCTTACCCCTTTTTTTCTTGAAAAACACCATTTTTTTATGACTATAGACACATTGCCCACTGAACTCTAAGGCTTAGACCAACTATGGTCCAATGGGCCCTATGACACTGGACTGGTTAGCTGCACTCCATATAAAGCCAGGCTACATGACAATTGTAACCCTGTGTATCAAAGGCAGTATCCTTTGTCCAAAGAGAAAGAGGACAGATTGCGCCCCATGATTGACCAATTCCTATGCGACGGTATTTTACAACCAGTAGTGTCCCCATACAGCACCCCAATCAACCCCGTGAACAAAGCTGACGGGACTGTCAGGTTCGTTCAAGACTTGCGCGCAGTTAATTCCCTAGTGATTCTAATTGCGCCAATTGTCCCAGATGTCACGTCACTTCTGTCATCAATATCAGCGACGCATACACATTTTTCTGTAATTGACCTGAAGAATGCATTTTTTAGCATCCCTGTACACCCTGACACAGCACTACTTTTTGCATTTTCATTCGAAGGCACACCGCTTACATGGAAAAGGTTATCTCAGGGGTACGTTGACGCCCCGGTGGTCTACAGTATTGTACTGCAGGCCACTCTGAAATTCTGGCACCCCAGCCATGGTTCTGCCCTGCTGCAATACGTGGATGATCTCCTCGTATGCAGTCCATCAGAGGAGGCCTGCCGGGAGGATGGTAAATCACTTCTTAGTTGGTTACAGGAATGTGGGCGCAAGGTTTCCCTTAAAAAAAAATGCAGTGGTGTCAAACGTAAGTTGAAAATTTAGGGTTTGTTCTCAGACAGGGGGAACGGAGCATCAGTCAGAAGAGAGTCCAGTCTGTCACGGGCCTGGTCAACCCGAAAACTAAGAAGGACATGTTGTCATTCTTAGGCATGATAAACTATTGCAGACAGTGGATCCCTGACTGCTCCTACTACGATAACATTCTGAGACAAGCCACCCTGTTGGGTCAATCCAATGTGATAACGTGGTCTAATGAAATGTTAAATGCCTTTAAGGTTCTCAGAAATGCAATGATGATAAGCCCCGCGCTAGGCCTCCCTGATTATGTACTTTCATTTCATCTGTTTGCAAGGGACAATTGTAAAACCATGGCCGCGGTACTGACGCAAGAACATGGGGGCCGGTTGCGCCCCATAGCATTTTTTTCAAAGATTCTGCCAGTAACGGTACAAGGGATGCCGGCCTGTTTGCGTGCCCTGGCAGCATGTGCAATGGCCGTTAGTATGGCAAGCCAATACACATTAGGGTACGAACCTCACCTACACACAACCCAGGATGTTTTATTTTTACTTAAGGGCATACATACACAGCACATGTCATCACAGCGCTTTAGTGGATATGAAGTCACACTGCTAAGCAACCCTGCACTGCACATAGAATACAGTTCAAGTGTCTCTGGTCCAGCACCAATCCTACACGCTTTACTGGGTCTTAAGAATCCCTTAGATACCATCCCACTCGAACATGACTGTGCTCTCTCCATTGAGTCTGAAACTGCACCCCGCCCTGATCTTATGTCAACACCTGATCCGGATGCAGATGTCGTCTTTGTTGACGGCTCCTGTACCCACCCCGATGACTACACTTATCATGCAGGCTATGCAGTGGTTCAACTCCCTGACACTGTTCTAGAGTCAGGGCCTGTACCCTACCAGTCTTCCCAGGCAGCAGAACTGATTGCATTAACACGAGCATGCAGGCTCTATGCGGGTAGACCTGTCACGATATACACTGACTCCAAATATGTTTATGGTGTGGTCCATGACCATGGGACGATATGGGAAAAGAGGGGATTTGTGGCCGCAGATGGCAAGAAGATTTCCCATTCGACCCTGGTCACGGACCTCCTAGCAAGCATTCTTATGCCCTCTCAGATAGCGGTGTTACATTTTAGAGCACACACCAGAGCCTCAGATCCTATTGCAAAAGGGAATCATCTGGCTGACCAAGCAGCTAAACGAGCAGCACAACAGGACATAGCTAAACTAGTAATGCCAGGTTTTGCGACCTCCCACAATGGATGGGGACCAATTATTTTGTACTTTACAAAAATATGCAACCACAGAAGAGCTAAAGAATTGGAAATTGGTACTCCCCATCATTCTGGCTGAAATCGGAATGGCGGTTAATAGGAACACAGGCTACTCCCCCTTCGAGATATTTATGGGCAGACCCTTTCATTACCATGGTCTACAGGTAGGCTAACAGTGGAGACAGGGGACTTAGAGCAGATAAGGGATGAATATGTTAGGCAGCTGATCTCAACCCTCGAGACAACCAGAGACGAAGTTATATTTAAGTCTCCCTTTCTTTCAGACAAACCTACCCACCCATTTAATCCAGGAGACAAGGTGCTGGTAAAGCGGCTACAGAAAGGAAAAAGACCAGAGGATTTCGCCTATGGACCACGGTGGTAGCCGTAACCCGCACAGCTATACTGACAGAGGACAGCCCGGTCTGGATTCAACAAGGGACCCTCTCGAGTCAAGCGGATTCAACAAGGGACCCTCTCGAGTCAAGCGGATTCAACAAGGGACCCTCTCGAGTCAAGCGGATTCAACAAAGGACTCAACAAGGGGTACTCACGAGGGCAGAAAGCCCTGGCTTCCAACAAGGAGAAGATGACAACCAAGGATCCTTTTCGAAGAGTATGGAGACACATGTGGGGGAAGAAAAAGACTGAAATAATATGTTCCCCCCCCCCTTCGGAACATATGTCACAACCCCTATTGTCCACACCCCCTACCAGAAAGAACCCCAACCCAAACCATCACTGTCTGGCCACTGTTGTTTTTTTATTGTCCACCATTAATGCAGTATGATACTGTACAAGGCAACTGTATATATATGTGTAACCGATGAGTACTGGGGACATAATTGTGATTATTGGGGCGCAGTGGGGTGGGACACGGGCAATATGGGATATGATACCTCTGATGCCGTAGTTAACAGATGGGGATATAAACCAGATAGCGCCGCACGACGACGCAGTTCCGAGGGACATAGCCTATTAAATCGTATGACTTTGATTGGGAGAGGTGGGTGGCGGTGCTCAATCAGAAGCGGAGCTCAGACAGTACAATTTCAGATGTAAATGTTTGGCTAGAATGGGTAAAATTTAGTGCCCTAAACAATAACCGTACAAATTGTTATGTGTGTCTATATTGATGTTATAGGGGTACCAAGAGGGGTCCCTGATGAATTTAAAGCAAGGGATCAGGTAAAGGCAGGGTTTGAGTCATTCCTAGCACCTCTTGTTACTATTAATAAGAATGTAGATTGGATTAACTATTTATATTATAACCAGCAGAGATTTGTTAATTATACTCGCGAAGCTTTACAGGGCCTCGCTGACCAACTACAATCCACATCCATTATGACGTTCCAGAACCGGATGGCTCTGGACATGATATTGGCTAAAAAAAGGAGGTGTATGCAAAATGATAGAGGGGACAGGTACATGCTGTACCTACATCCCTGATAATGTAGGCCCAAATGGAAAGGTGACCCGCGCCATAAAAAACTAACTGAGCTCTCCGAAGAAATGAAACGTAACTCTGGTATAGATAACCCTTGGGATCAATACTTCGGGTGGTTTAAAGGGTGGAGACAGGCCCTGATACAACTAGGCATTATACTATTGTTAATTGTTCTTTGTATTGCAGTAATAGTCTATTGCCTCATGCCCTGTCTGAAACGAATGATGGCCAAGGGTAACCCCACCACCATGATGTACAGTACACCTCTACCGCCCACTCCAAATGATTATGCAGAATATGTCCAACTCCCCGAATAGCTAATAGGAAGTAAAATATACTGTAGGTTAGGAAGATAAATAGGCACTGGGAGACTGCCATGTGTTACCCGTTCTGTGGCAGGTACAGCCCCCCTGGTTCTATATTGATCCACATGGGTATTGAGGGTCTCGCTCCCCAACCCATACTAACTTACAGTAGATAGATGAAACAAAGAAAGAATCAAATAGTATGATCATACTATGATTCTAAGAGGGGATTGAAGGAAAAGGAATCCTCAGACCACCATCTACTAACCTATAAGAAGGACCCTATAAGTAGTTAAATAACACCCCATGAATTATAATATTAATATATAAATTAAGGTTTAAAATATAAGAAATAGTTTTAAGATAAATTGATAATCAGCAGTATTATAGGATTAAGTTTTACTTCTCAAGATGTTTGCAAATGTCTTTAGAATGGCAAGGATGCTGATGTTTGCAAGTTTCTCTGAAGTGATAAAAAAAGTGCTGATGTCTTAAAAAAAGTACTGATGTCTTAAGAAATGCTGATATCTCAAGAAATCACATGCCGAGGCCACGGGACTGTCTAGAAATGTGTCACCAGACCTGTTTTGAAACTGGCCAATGAACTATGTTATGTTTTGAAATGTTAACTAATGAAATAAAAAGACAACGCCTTGACACAGGTATAAATATGTGTCAAGAACCGTTGGAAGGCAGAGAGAAATTGCCAGACAAAAATACATGCCTCGTGTGTCCTTTTTGAAAGGATTTTCTCTCTCCCTGCGCAGGAGGAGAGTTAACTCAAGGTGTGCCTAAGACAGGGTCTTAGGGGTTAAGGACGGACAATTGGAGACCATTATTCTCTTCATCCCTTATTCATTTAGAACCGCTATTTTTATAGATCAAGTAAGACAACATCATTTTCTCACTGTGCCGGTAATATTAGCCCTCATTTTCAGTTTGCCGACATTTCCTCGCTGTGCCAGCAATTCCAGTCCCCCATATTTAATTTAATTTAATTCATACATGGGTAAGTAAGGTCATTTAATACCAACAATGGGTCTAGAATGAATAACAAGACATTACCTTTATACCGTTATAAATACATCGGATTATGATTTATCGAAAGCGTTTAATTCTAATGAGATTAGTGACTTTTTATCAACAGATGTTGGTCCCAATTGTTTTTGTTTTTAAAGTGTGACCTCACGGTCAATTAACCGCACAAAATTTTGTCCTTCATCAAAATAAACACTAATGATCGAGGCATATACTAATTTCGTTTCAGAATAGATGCAGTCAGAATTATGATGCGCATAAAATTGCTTCAATGTAAGGTCTAGATTATTAACATCATCGGAGGTCCCATAATTGAACACATGGGCTTCAGTTCCGTATAAATGGATTATCCCCCTGCTTTTTTAGCAGTATTAATATACGGAACCATACCCCGTTCTATGCTAAACATATATATTGCCTTTTTTTCCTTTAACCCCTTCACTGCTGAGGCATTTCACCGCTGTGTGCTGAGCTCATTTTTACTGCTTTCGCTCATGTTTAAACGCGATTTGAAGCCACATTTTATTAAATGACCCAGACATGTTATATATCGTTCTCTCCGGCAGACTCCGCAGATTCATAATATATCATTTTTATATGTCTACGTCATGTCCTGTCTGTATATTATAACAAAAAATACAATAAAAATTGAATTTTTAATCATCTGCAGTGTGTAAAGTGTTTTTTTCACATTTTATTACATGAGCGTTTGCGGTTATGTTTTCTATGGGGTGCGCTTGTACAAAAATTAGAAATGGGGCCTTGTTACATTTTGTGGGGGGATTTACGTGATTTTTAGCAAACGCACCCCATAGAAAAAAATCATTAGTGCAGCATCATTGTTCACATTATAATTGAAATGTGAACAATATTGCTGCATTAATAAAAACAACACACAAAAAAAAACATGTTTTTTTTTTAAATTTATTTATTTTTATTATAATTTTTTTTATTATTTTTTTTTACTTTGTACCTAGTCATGTTGGGTATCATTCGAAAGGCCATGCTCAGGACCATGACCCCATGACCCCCTAGCTGCCACGGTTCTGGAGATATCGGGGTTCACAAGAACCCCATATCTCCACCAGGGGATTTCCTTAGGAAATCCCCTGGCAGCTAAGGGTTCCCCGGCTATCTGACGTCATCACGCTATGCATGATGACATCAGGCAGCGAGGGGAGACCCGGGGGTGGAGCCGCCATCCAAGATGCCGGCCCCCACCGGAGTTAGGCTGCACTTCAGCGCCGCAAGGCGCTGAAGTGCAACCCGGCGCTTGAGGGGTTAAAGCCAGGCACCGCTTGAAAGGGGAGACTCTACCCTTTTAAGCGGTGCCTGGCTTTTGGCACTGCTCCTTTCCGATCGGGAGGGAGAGGGATCCGAACGGATCCCCCCCTCCCTTCCAGGCTATCTCCCGGCATTGCCGGGGGGTCGCCTGGAAATGACGTCATCGCGCCAAGCGCGATGATGTCATTTACGCCGGGAGGAGCTTGACTTCAGCGTCTGAGGACGCTGAAGTCAGAACACCGCGGGACCCCGGACAGAGAGGTGAGTATCTCCGCCAGGGTTCCCGCACAACTGATGACGTGTGGGGCACGTCCTCAGCATGTAACGTGCATCAATGAGGACGTGCCCCACACGTGTTCAGCAGTGAAAGGGTTAAGATTGTTCATTTTTGCTCGAATGTTTCAATTTATTTATTTTAATGTATTAACATGTGTCCGCAAGGCTAATTAATGTGAAGAGTGGGTCTAAATAGATACTATGACATCAAAGACCTCTACATTGTGACGAACAGATTAGACAACAATTTCTTCACATATATTTACCCTTTAATTAGGGTTATTTTTATTTTATTTTTTAGTGATTTACTTTAACCACATTAGTGTTTTTTTTAACTAATTGCCACCTTTTAACCAAATTAGTGAGCGTATGCTTAACGGTTTTATTCACTTGTTCACTTAATTTGGGTAATTCTAGTGAACTATAAGATTATTGTACATACCTTTAGGCTGGGGTCAGACGAGCGCAGAGTTCACGTCCGTGATGGCGCACAAAAGTACATCCGTGATAGCATAGAATTGTGTTAAATGGAGCCCCACACACAGAGTGCGGACTCATGACGGATGTGGCAAACGGACACAGGTTAGGCAAGAACGTAATACTGCTAGAACGGACGTGCGGAGTGCACCACGTCTGCAACGTCCGCATAGCTTTGTGTGTGAGTGATGGAACGTGGTCAGACGGACTGCATTTATACGTCCAGCATTTTTGACGGACAAAATGTTTTTCATTTTTAATTTATTTTCCCTGCTACATCCGTCAAAGAATACGTCAGTGAAAAAAACGGACTGTGTGGCCACTACCTTGTTGTCAGTCAGAAAGTACGTCCGTACTGCACGGACGCACAGTCCGTACAAAATGCGCTCGTCTGACCCTAGCCTTAGATCCTACAGAAAATTAAAATCTAACAGTAAGAAGAAAGATAAAAGAATTACTGCTGTTCACCAACAGAGGATAATTTATTACCATGCTGATAACAACTAAGCAATAAGATCTCTGTACTACATCAGATCCCAAGGCCAGTACATGTTATTTAATTTTGTAGCAAATTGCATTAGTGGACCACTACAATATTTGGCAAACCTATTTTTTTCATCTGTTTGGATGATGGTTTTCTAAAAAAAATTTTTTTCATTTATGTGTGCATATTTCTATGCTCTTAATATTGCAATAAAGGTTAATTAACATATAGGGAGATATTTTTCCACCTGTTTTGGAGGACTGCGTTGTTCTATTTAATAAATTAGCCTTAAACCATTTTTTGGCATCCTGAACTTGATTGGAGCAAAAAGGTTTTTACAGGCTGTATGGGAGATCCGGTGCTCCCTCTAATGTTGCCGGCCGCTGGATACATCTGGTGTCTGATTTAGGCTAGGGTCAGATGAGCGCATTTTGTACGGACTGTGCGTCCGTGCAGTACGGACGTACTTACTGACTGACAACAAGGTAGTGGCCACACAGTCCGTTTTTTTCACTGACGTATTTTTTGACTGATGTAGCAGGGAAAATAAATTACAATGAAAGAACATTCTGTCCGTCAAAAATGCTGGACGTGTAAATGCAGTCCGTCTGACCACGCTCCATCACTCACACACAAAGCTATGCGGATGTTGTGGACGTGGCGCACTCTGCACATCCGTGCAGTATTACGTTCTTGCCTAACCTGCGTCCGTTTGCAGCGTCCGTCAGCCCCCGCACTTCTGTGCGGACGTACTTCGTGTGTGGGGCTCCATTTAACACAATTATATGCTATCACGGACGTACTTATGTGCGGGCAACACGGACGTTAACACTGTGTTCGTCTGAACCCAGCCTTAGACACAATGAAATGTGAGTGTATTCCCTTTCTCTTTATCTACACCTCATTTATGCTGTTCTAACTTGCTACGCTATGGCAGCTTTTTGCTTTATTTGAGGTACACAGTAGAAGTAAGTAGAAAGGAGGGGGTCACCATTGTCGGAGGAAGAGCTGATTCTATCAACCATCTCTACTGTTTCCATACCTCTGGTGGGATTGGATATACCACCAATTGAAAGAGACAGCTGCTGATTCGGCATACAGAATGCCTTTTCCACCTCTTTATAATTATTGTGAACGTTTCGTATATCATTTATGCATCTATTATGTAACAGTTGATATTGGTTATTGAAACCCTTCTAGGTGGCACCAGAGATACAGGCTCTTCTATTTTATAAGAACTGACAATTATTTCAGCGCTGCTTGCTGAAGGGGAGAATCCGGGAACTGGCGGAGGCGAATGAACCACGGCGGCCGAGGGAAAATATAAGACCTCGGTGTGACGGAAGCATCTGCCGCCTTCTGAGAGACTTGAATTCCAGGTGTCAGAGACTGGCTGGCGTGGGCACTCACAGCATTTGAGGCACTACATATGGACTTGTGCTCTTTGGAGAGAAGCGGATGCCAGCTTCATGCCCACAGACTGTGTTTAATTATGGCAAGGACTATCCATGGAGCATTTGGGCATTGCCATGTGGTTTGTTATTTGGTTTAAAGCATGTTTCTGTAGTGCAGTTCCAAGAGATGTTATATCCTCCCCCTGGGATTGATTGTGCTGGACAGATAAAATCTTATCACTGGGAGGGGGGGGGCTCAGACAGCAGACAGCTAATGTTCTAGACCCCTCCCAGATAACCAACACACATTGTGCAATATTTTAACCCCATTCTTGTCACCTTCCACTGTTCCTCTGCCCCATTATCCTCACCTTCCTTGGGCTACCACCGGCCAGCGAATCGGATGTAGTTGACTTAGTCACGGATGTGGCTGAAGATCCCGCGGCTGATGTCCATGAGAGTGTTCTTTTACCAGAATGCTGAGACCAGAATCAGTGGCTAGAATTTCAGTAAAATTACCCTTGGCTGTTATTAAAAAATGGTCTTTTAGGATGAAGTGTGTCGTGAGGTTAAACACTTTCGAGTATCTGTTTCACAGGGTTTATCTATTTCTAAAGAATGGAGTACTGGTATGATTACTCCATATGGAAAAAAGAAAAAAAATATGTTGACCTCATTGCGTAAAAAAATAAATAAATCAATGTACATAAAACTTCAGAAGCACATTTAAAAGCAGGTGAAATCCAAACTGTATCTAGAAAGGAGGTAATGCAAACAGCAGAAGCATAACTTTGCACCACCACTTAAGTCTTTCGCACTGCTTACTTTTTGTCACGATTCCACCAAGGGTCTATGGTGATGGTCCCTGTACACAGAATTCTATCTACCCTTCCGATCCTTAGATGGTCAGCAAAGCTACCTATATTCAGTGGACAAATAGACACAACAAGACACTTAGTCAGGATAGGGGGGTCTTAGTACCATGAGAGGTAGTCAGCCGAATGCCAAAGCTGTTACAGAGAGAGATCCTCAGAATAGCCAGGATTGGTACACAGAGCGAGTTGTCCGGAATAGCCAAGACCATACACAGAGTGGGTTGTCCGGAATAGCCAAGACCATACACAGAGCGGGTTGTCCGGAATAGCCAAGACCATACACAGAGCGGGTTGTCCGGAATAGCCAAGACCATACACAGAGCGGGTTGTCAGGAATAGCCAAGACCATACACAGAGCGGGTTGTCCGGAATAGCCAAGACCATACACAGAGCGGGTTGTCAGGAATAGCCAAGACCATACACAGAGCGGGTTTTCAGGAATAGCCAAGACCATACACAGAGCGGGTTGTCCGGAATAGCCAAGACCATACACAGAGCGGGTTGTCCGGAATAGCCAAGACCATACACAGAGCGGGTTGTCCAGAATAGCCAAGATCATACACAGAGCGGGTTGTCCGGAATAGCCAAGACCATACACAGAGCGGGTTGTCCGGAATAGCCAAGACCATACACAGAGCGGGTTGTCAGGAATAGCCAAGACCATACACAGAGCGGGTTGTCCAGAATAGCCAAGATCATACACAGAGCGGGTTGTCAGGAATAGCCAAGACCATACACAGAGCGGGTTTCAGGAATAGCCAAGACCATACACAGAGCGGGTTGTCCGGAATAGCCAAGACCATACACAGAGCGGGTTGTCCGGAATAGCCAAGACCATACACAGAGCGGGTTGTCAGGAATAGCCAAGACCATACACAGAGCAGGTTGTCAGGAATAGCCAAGACCATACACAGAGCGGGTTGTCAGGAATAGCCAAGACCATACACAGAGTGGGTTTCTATAGAGAGCACTGAAGGGATATTAATAACCACGTTAGGGCACTGGAGTGAGACGCTGGGTTTTAAACCCGGCGGGCACTGCATAATCAGACCGTACCCTGCCCCCTGGCGTCTCACTTGACTGCCGCGGTCCTGCTCTACAGGAAGAAGCAAAGAAAACGCTGCCAGGCGCCGGGCACCACCAGCGTGGGATGTGACACTTTTGTGCGACGAAAAAAACGAGACTACACAGACTTCCAATATCTTATCAGCTTGCAAGTTGCAAACGGTGCAGCCTTAGGACATATTCTCCATAGTGAATGCACAGCTGCTCAAATAATCCATTGCATTGCTAGTGATATGAGGAAAAAGCTTTGCAAGGCAATTGTTGAACAGGCTTCAAAGCTTTCTGTTTACATTGAGGAGTCTGCAACAGTTTCCTCGCAACACCTACTTTCTTGGATTTACTTCATTTGCCTAAAGCAGATGCCCAGTCTATTGAAGCCACACTTACAACGTGTCTTTCTAAGCATGGTTTCAGTAATGACTTTCTTGCTCAACATTGGATTGGGTTTTGTAGTGATGGGGCAAGTGTAATGCTTGGAAGAAAATCAAGTGTTCTGGAACGACTCTGTAGAAAATATCCACAGCTTGTGAAATGGTACGGCTTGTGTCATAGTCTTGAATTGTGCATTTCTGATACAATCAATTCTATTCCTGGTCTTCAACATGTAACATCATTTTTTGAGAAGCTGTATGCGGTGTGCCAACAATCACCAAAAAATTTGGCACTGCTCTCAGAATGTGCTGAAGAATCAGAAGTGCAAGTTCTTAAAATTGGTAACGTTTTTTTCTGTTAGGTGGGTCGCTTCAAGCCAGAGAGATATAAGAGCCGTCTGGGAATCAAAAGCAAGCATAGGTTCAGCTCATAACAGCAAGCAGAAGTCTCTATTTAGTGGCCTTAACAAAGTCCTGACATCAGAAGAATATTTGTTAAACCTTGCAGGGGTTGCAGATGCTGTTCAGGAAATGGGCCTGTTATCTGAAGCCCAACAAAGAGATGACATCACACTTCCATGAGCCTATCAGTTGATTAATCGGTCAGTTCGTGCAATAGAGAAAATGAAAGACATGCCTGGCAAACAGCTGAAAGAAGTCATGGACTCGCTGGAGAAGGGGAATTTCAAAGGTGTAACTATCAACCCAGAGAGCTCAAAAGGCCAAGTGAGGATAAATCTGACTCGGCTTTATCAATGTTTGGTGGATAATTTACAATCCAGACTCTATACCTTAACTGTGAGCAACAGACCAGCAGCTTCATCACAGTCGGATGAATTTGAATCTCTTGTCCCTGAAATTGACATCCCTGAATTCACATCGTTGGCCAATCAATGTGGACAGTCTGTGGTTTGAAAGAGAAGTGAAGCTAGAGCAGCTGTGCAAAAGATTCCGTCTCAACGTAACATCCATCTGTGAAGGCTTCAGAGACTACATTGATAACGGCAGCGCTGAGATTCCTGAAAATCTGAAACCAGCTGTGACAGCAGTTAACAGTCTTCCAGTGACATCAGTGGCTTCAGTACTATGAATTTGGTGATGTCACCCATTAGGAGTGGGCTTGGCATTGAACGCCTGTCTTCTCTTGTTTATTAGTCTCAATGACCCTCCTGTACATTTATGGGATCCTTTACCATACGTGACAAAATGACTGTCCACACATCGCAGCGCAGATGATACCAAATCTCGAAAAGTTGGTCATCCTGTTGTGGACGAGAATATATCTGCTTTTATATATATTCGGGCCTTGGAAAAATGCTCATTTAGGTCAATGATTGATATTGCTTTAAGACGAAAATGAATAAAAGGTATCTTTTGCAGAGAATAAACAGAATGTATCTTGCGTAATCTCGCCATCTCTCAGAAAAAAGGAACTCAAGCAGGTGTCTCTCTGCAAAGACTAACCACAAATAGGAAGACGCTCAAATGTTCTGTACGTAGCATCCTGTTAAGATTATTTCCAGACATCACATGGTCATCCAGGATCTAGAAGAACATCTAGAAGAACATCGCTGATTTTGCAATTTTATAAAATGTTACTTTGACCTTTGAAATAGCTGAATATTTGATTTTGTTATTAATTAATAATTAAACCTGTATATCCGCAATCGTATGCTGAAGTCAATCAAAATGTTAAGTTGCCTCCCATCTGCTTACGTATAAACGTACTATAAATGTATTGCACGGATTAAAGAGACTCAGAGAAATCATTACCTTTCAAGTTACATAGAGCGTTTTACATTGTCTGTGTCATTTCTTTATGCGCATATGTCCGATTTCTCCACCTGATTAGAACAGAGGCTGGCATCCGAGGAAGGACTAGCATTGTCCACTTCAATTTGACTCCCACCGTGGAGCCCTGGGTTAAACGTCTTTGCTATGGTGCCACCACCAAGGATTTCCTGGCGGACCACACCAGAACCGGAGCCTGATCAACTTCGTAACCTCACAGGTAAGATACATTTTGATATCTTATCGGTGACGTGTTCTGGTTTGTGATCCTACCCGGGAGACCCCAGTGTGACACTTGGGAAAGGCATCAAAAGTGGGGTTTTATTTAACTTTGCCCAGGTGCCCGTTTTATACTGACCCACGAACCGCATGCCAGTCGTCTGCTTGTTTGTATGTGTCTGTTCACGGTTCTTTGTATTTCCTGATAGACATTGTATTTTGGTTGTTAATCAGAGAGATTATCGCGAACCTGTGGTAACAAGTGGGGTGACCTGGTTAGCTATCTCCAGACGGTTACAGGTGATGTGATGAAATAGGCGCATACCTGGTATTAGGACTTTCCTAACAGTCAACAGGCGATCACAAGCTTGGTAGTAGGACGCGATATATCTCTGATTGAAGTATAGTTTGATTGACAGTCAGTGGTTTTTGTTGTGGGTACTGGGATAGATGATGCATTAGGACTATCTATTAGGAACTCACAAGAATATATATATCTGGTAGGAACAGGTAACACTGTAGGATATATATGCTGCGCGACGGAGAGGTACTAGCTACACCTCTCTAGCAGGGTCCTATATTTGGAATATAGGGAGGACAAGACGCTTTATTGTCGTGGTAACATAGGACAAGATAGATATACGTCTATCCTCATTTCTGACTGTTGATAAACTAAGTGAATTGAAGAAGTGATCAGGAAACAAAGCTAACAATCGAGAATGGGAAATGAACAGAGTAGCCATACTGGTTGGTTGTCGCCATGCAAATTAGTTGCAGAAAGGACAGGCAAAAGAAATGTAACGAAACTAAAGATTTTAGGCAAGATTTGTGATTTAGAGAATCCTAGATTACATGTAGAAGAATGAAAAAATGTGTTGACAAATAAGAAAGGAGTGTTGATTGATAATGGTTTATGGAATGTAGCACAGGCTTGGTATAGGGTTGCAAAAGAAATTGAGGACGAGGGGTGGATAGAAACAATACATAAGACGAAAGGAAAAAATAATTACTATTATCTCACTCCAAGTTCTGCGCCTCCTTCCTATGGTGAGGTATCCAAAAAGAAAATAATAACCCCAACCCAAACGACAACTGCCCAAAAACAGCCGACAGGTCTCTACCCTGTTTTATGCATTGATGGGTCGTACTACACCACTCGTCCTGTCATGTACTCATTCACAGCCACAAGCCAGACACCGACGATATCCCCTATAATGCCCCATTTGCACAATTTAGACACCGCTCTCCAAACAATTGACCGGACCGGTGACCCGGGTCAACCACCTTTCTCCAGTCATTCTTATGAATCGGTAAATCGTATTGATGATTCCCTAACGTCCCACATAGGGTTACCTGCAACCACACCCCAGCACCAAGATCTTTTCACGTTTCCACCCCAGCACCAAGATCTTATCACCTTTCCACCCCAGCAAACCGACACCATGTACCCTTTCTACCAAAACACCCAAGACATACCCCCGACTCCCAAGAATAATGTCACCTGGACACAACAGTCCCCCCTACAACAGCCCACTCTCAGTATGACAGCAGGCACCGTGGAAGGGGAGCCTGGTGGGGAGGGGGGGCGTCCACCAAGAACCTGTTTTACTTGTGGAGAATCCAGCCATCTCAAACGGGATTGTAAAGTACCCCGTAGGCGACGGCCCCCACCCAAAGCCCAGATGCCCCCAATGGCCCTTGACAGGATACTGCCATTGTATCTGACAATTTCCCTTGACCCACAATCCCTGGCTTAGACCTTTCCACCAAGATGATGTCTGGCCGAGGAACCAAAATATATGTATTTGTATATATAGTGTGTGTATTTGTATATATGGATGTATAGGTGTATGTATATAGAGTATGAGACAAAGGTATGAATTTAATCGGCGGGTGGACGCCTCTTCTGACTCGTGTAAATGGTTACAAAAAAGAAAAAAGATGAATTTTTTAAGTGATGAAAGTTGTTTTAAACCACAATGTGATAATCTATAGGATGCGGATGATAGTTTGTGAGTCAATGTGAGAAGAGGTTGGGAAAGCCTATCCTAGATATGGCGACTACGGTTTGCTTGCCAGTAGAGAGCATTATGAAGAACATGTATGTATGTATGTATGTATATATGTCAGAGATGTAAAGCACGGTGAGCGAAGACCAAAAAGCAAAATAGACATGTGAGACATGACACCTGCTCCATGGTTGGCTGTTTTATAAGAGACTATGAGTTGTTGACTGTTGTAGTGTATATGTGAAGTACAAGAAGTACGTATGCAGAATTATTGTTCTTGTAGATATAATCGTTTGTCTATATTAATGGAGAGAGTTTTTGTTTTTGCTACCGGCCTCATGGTTTATTAATTTAGTAAGAAATAGTTTTATACAAGATATTCTCGGAGAGAAAGGCTACGTATTCTATCAGTATTGCTCTGCAGGACAGGGTGCTACGGAGCGTTAAAAAGAAAAAAAACCCAAAAGAAGTGAATTTTAACCCCTTAGTGACCGCAGACGTACCATGTACGTCATGGCCGCGGGTCTCTTTTAGACCCGCTGACGTACATGGTACGTCCTGCGGTCTTTTGAGCACTGGAAGCGATCGGATCGCTTCCAGCAGCTCAAAAGCCATTGCAAGCTGCCTGGGAGTCCAGGCATCCATGCAATGGCAGTTAGAAGTGCCGGGGCACCTTGTGATCGCTCCCCGGGAGCGATCAACATCCGGTTTCACCGGAGAGGTGCCCGGCACTTCTAGAGAGCGCTGGAAGCCATCGGTATCGCTTCCAGCTGCTCTGAGTATATTGCAGGGATGCCTCGACATCGAGGCATCCTTGCAATAGGGTTACCTGCTGCCGGTCCGTCTGTGATCGCTCCCCCCGAGCGATCACTTCCGGTAGCGGCAAGAAGTACTGAGTGCCACGAGGTATCGTGGCACTCAGTACAAAAAAGATCACATAGGGGATCAGGTGCTCTGCTGAGTGCCTCGAGGGATCAAGGCACCCAGCAGACTAAAAAAAGTGTAAAAAAAGTGTAAAAAAAATAAATAAATAAAAATAAAAATGAATAAAATAAAATAAAAGTGACAGCCAAGATGGCGCTGCCCTTCTAAGGGCAGGGTCATCTTGGGGCTGTGTGGGATGTTCCTAGCCTGCCTCATCAGAGAGGCAGGCTAGCAACATCCAATCAGAAGTAAGAAAAAATCTAAATAAAATTTCTAATTTGTCAGGTCAGGTCAATATTTTGTAAATATTGGCTCTGACCTCTGTGATTCTCCCTCCCTCTCCTCACTTGTGTTTTGGTGAGCGAGAGAGAGAGATCAGATTTGACAGGTTAGAGATTTTAGGTAGATTTAGTGAGATTAGAAAAATTGAGGCAGATTTAGAGAGATTTTAGGGAGATTTAGAAGAATTGAGGCAGGTTTAGAGGGATTTAGAGAGATTTAGGTGTTTATTTGTATTTTCTTGTGAAACCCAACGGTTCTTCTAAGAACCAACAATCCGCTTATATATATAATAATTATAAAATTTTATAATCTAATATATATAATGTCTGAGAGGGTGTACAGCGCCGAGGAGGCATATGCCATCCTGGCGTCAGAGTCTGAGGCATCTGCGTCAGACTCAGACCCTGATTTTGACCCCGCTAACTGCTCAGAGACGTCGCTAGATACATTATCTACGCTGGCTGATGTATCTAGTGATGTTTCTGATGCAGATCCTGGGCCACCACCTGCCAGCAGGAGACGCACAGCTCCAGCTGAGGAGTGGGTAGTGCCTCATCGCCAGAGGCCAGATATCCCTCCTTTCACGGCAAATCCTGGCATCAATATTGATGTTGCAGGATTTACCGCCACACAGTTTTTGCAGGTGTTCATGGGGGATGATTTGTTGGGCCACATCGTGGCCCAATCAAATCTGTATGCCCATCAGCATTGTGCTGCGAAGCCAGACTCCTACTTGGCAAGGCAGCAATGGACCCCGCTAGATGTGCCAGAATTTCTGAAATTCTGGGCACTTACTATGCTGATGGGCATCATAAAGAAGCCCTCAATTTGCTCCTACTGGAGCAGTAGCCCCATCTGCTCTACCCCCATTTACCCCCAATCAATGTCACGTAGAAGGTATGAAAACATTTTGCGTTTCATGCACTTCAGTGACAACAGCCTGTGCCCTCCTAGAGAGCATCCCCAGTTTTACAGGCTGTATAAAATCCGCCCCCTGATTACCCACTTCGCCGCCAGGTTTGCAGAGGCTTATACACCTGGAAGGAATATCTGCGTGGATGAATCCCTAATGAAATACAAGGGAAGGCTGGGATTCAAGCAGTATATTCCTTCCAAACGCTCCAGGTATGGAGTGAAGGTGTATAAGCTCTGTGACAGCGAGAGTGGGTATACTCAGGCCTTCCGGGTGTACGAGGGAAAGGATAGTAGCCTTGACCCTCCAGGTTGCCCAGAACACATGGGAACCAGTGGCAAGATTGTGTGGGACCTACTTTTTCCCCTGATGAACAAAGGGTACCACTTGTATGTTGATAATTTTTATACGAGTGTCCCTTTGTTCAAGCTGCTGTATTGTTTTGATACAGCAGCATGCGGTACTGTTCGCAAGAACCGCGTAGGTTTCCCAGCACAGCTTGTCCGCACCCGGCTAAAAAGGGGGGAGACCTCAGCTCTGCGCCAAGAGGAGCTGTTGGCGGTCAAGTACAGAGACAAGAAGGATGTATACCTTCTATCCACCATCCACACTGAGAGGTCTGTGGAGGTCTCTGTACGTGGCAGAGCTGAGCGCATCAGGAAGCCAGTGTGCATCAAAGACTATAACCGGCATATGGGTGGGGTTGATCTGGCAGATCAGCTGCTCCAGCCCTACCAGATTATGCGGAAGTCAAGGGCCTGGTACAAAAAGGTTGCAATTTACCTGATGCAAATTGCAACCCACAATGCCTTTTTGCTCTGCAAAAAGGCAAACCCCGGAGTGACGCTGTCCTTTTTACAGTTTCAGCTCCAGGTCATTTCGGGGTTTTTGTACCAGGATGCACATGTTCCCCGGGCGGTGAGGGGGACAGAGTGGGGCTACACATTTTATTTATAAAATCCCCCCTACTTTGGGCAAACAGAAACCCCAAAAAAGATGCAGGGTGTGTTTCAAGAGGGGGCAGAGGAGAGACACAATCTTTTACTGCCCAGAATGCCCTGGACAACCCGGTCTGTGTCTTGGGGACTGTTTCAAGATATATCACACTGTGCGTGATCTGTGATTTTTTTTTCCTTTCTATTTTATTCTTACACTCTAGTTAGTTAGTTCAGTTTAGTTTATTTTTATTTTACTGCACCAGACTTTTACATTTTATTCCTACATTTTTATGTTCTACAATTGGTGCTGTATTTTGCCAAAATCTTGGCACACCTATGCATGGGGGGCATGGGTGTACTCAGGAGACCTTGCAGAAAACAACATTGAGAGTTTTCATGCAGTAACAAACAACAGTGTCTCCTAAATCACAGTCCAAAACTGATGTGGGCGTAAAAATCGGAAAATTGAAAAATTACCGCCACACACCTTCTCAAATGTTTTGGGCTAAAACCGTTGCATCCATGGCATCAAAGCACTCCATATGCAATACCTTGGGGTGTCAACATAACAAATATAAACAATTTACTGGCAATAATTCAAACTGGGGTATGCGGTAGACCCAAAACCAAAGATAGGCCTAGTTGAAGAAATAATCTCAATTTCAACTCCAATGACAAAGTCATAAAAATTGTATTTGAACCTTCCCAAAATCCTGGCAAACCTATGCATGGGGGGCATGGGTGTACTCAGGAGACCTTGCAGAAAACAACCTGGAGAGTTTTCATGCAGTAACAAACAACAGTGTCTCCTAAATCACAGTCCAAAACTGATGTGGGTGTGAAAATGAAAAATGACCACCAAACAGTATCCAATTTGTTTGGAGCAAACGGTTGCATCCATGGCATAAAAACACTCCATTTACAATACTTTGGGGTGTAAGCTTACCAAATATATGCACGTTCATAAAATTGGGGTATGTAAAAAGGCCCCTAAAAAGAAGATAAGCAAAGATACTGTATGTCATATTAGAAAATTGACAAGCACATGTCAAAAGATTGGCGTAGCACCCCAAAAACAACAGAACAAATCTATAAATGGGTGGTATCACTTTACTCAGAAGATGTTGCTGAACATATTTTGGGGTGTTTTTGGCAGTAACCCATAACTGGATTTGACAATTCATGCCTAAAGTACAATGTGTGTGAAAAAATAACCCAAAAAGTGACTACCTGAAAGTTTGACATAGAGCTAGTGCATGGAAAGTGTTAAAATACAACTCTTTGAAGCACCCTAGGGTGTGCCCTTTCTAAAAATATATGGTTTGATGGGGGTAAATTACTTTGGCCGGCTTCAAAAATGTCCCAAATAGGACATGGGTGCATGATGACGAAATGTGAAAATTCCAAGTTGGAAAACTGAAATGCGCACCCCCCAAATAAGGCCTATTAGCCCCCAAATGACCCGACATACCTATACATGGGTGGTATCAATTTACTCAGAAGATGTTGCTGAACATATTTTGGGGTGCTTTTTGGCAGTAAACCTTAAAGTTCACAGTACATGTATTCTTAAATTGCGTTAAGAAAAAAAAAAAAAATCACCAAAACTTTTTTTTTCTCAAACTTTGGCATAGATTTGTGGTAAAATGGTTTGCATGGAAAGAGTCAAAATACCCCAAGTTTAATACCTTGATTTGTGTACTTTAAAAAAATATGTATATGTGGAGGGTTATTCAGGAATTAGTGACAGATATCAGTGTTACAATGTCACTATCACTAGTTTTAAAAGTAAACCCTTTGTAAATGGCAAAGTGCTACTTTCACTTATTGTTGCATAAGATAAGGAGCAAAGCGAGGAATATGTAAACATTGGGTATTGCTAAACTCAGAACTAAATTTAGAAACTACTAAGGAATTAAATTTTTTTGACGGTTGTTGATACATAAGAAATTTTGGGGGTCAAAGTTCGAAAAAGTGGTGTTTTTTCAATTTTTTGTAATATTTCACAATATTTTTTATAGTAAATTATATGAAATGATGAAAAAAATGGTATCTTTATAAAGTCCATTTAATGACGAGAAAAACAGTGTAAAATATGTGTGGGTTACATAAACGAGTAAGAGGAAAATTTGACGTAAACACTAACAGCGCAGAAACGTAAAAACAGCAGCGTCACTAAAGGACGGATTTGTGTAAAACCGCCCGGTCACTAAGGGGTTAAAGTGGCGTATTATGTTTTTTTATGTAAAAAGAGGAAAAAGGAAGCAGGACGCAGGCCAGAAAATGAAACTAGAAAAATTAGATTAGTTCCTTTTTTTTTCCCTATGGCCGTGCAAATCAGATATGTTAACCCTGCAGAAAGAGAAGAAAAAAGAATATTGGACTCTACGCAGTTTAAACGTGGAGCGAATTCTTTCACTGCTGCAATAGCTTCTGTTATCGTCAGCATACTATATCTATAGTAAGCTATCAGAAGATTGCAGGTTTATGACGGCCCCACAGACAGAGTGTGACCTAGCTATGTACATGATAAAGTTGCTAATGCCTCCAAGTCTCTAACAGCTCAAGATATTAATTACAACAAAGATTGGTTACAAAAGTCTAGTGAGGCCTGCTGATTAAGTATTGCTTTGTATAATATGACAGACGTCAGCAGCCTCAAGTATTGGCACCACATGTCGTTTCTGCCTACCGTCAAAATGCCCCAGCGCAAATAGCGGTCTTCCGTAGGTCACCTGCGCCTGCAATATTCCCTCCTGCTCCCTGCTGTGTCACACTCCAGGTGTCGGGGTCTGGCCCGTGGTGCTCTCTTTCCTTTTCCTGGGGGGGTGATTCCGGTGATTCTGGTGTAATTCCAATTGTGGTAATGCTGGTAACTATGAGGAATTTTCAATTCTGTTCAGTTCAACTTCCCCCCTCGCCCCCACCGTTTCCGACCAAAGAAAAAACAGGAACTACACGCACTTACACAAGTTGCAGTGCTAAAGGTAAAAGCACATCGAAAGTTAATAAGCCAGAAGCTGATATAAAATCGTTTAGCTGACCAGGCAGCAAGACAGACAGACTCACTCAGACAGTGGCGACTCTAGGAACAATATTTAGGGAGGCACAGAAGATACCGCAGTCAAAACTGGGGGGGCACTAATAATTTTCACCACTAAATCATACCACTGAATAAAAGTAAGGGCCCTATCACCTGGTGTGAGCTAAAACACCATCACTAAAAGGAAAAATTTAGTGCGAGTCGCTAAAATTTACAGGGTTATTCAGAGAGAGGTGAAAAGCAGGAGAATGACTGGAGAATGGAAAATTCTTGGTCAAAGAATCGGCTATTTTGACCTAGAATTTTCAATTCTCCAGTCATTCTCCTGCTTTTCACCGCTTTCTGAATAACCCTGTTAGTGCCTGACGACCTACTAACAGATCACCTTGTCTGCAGTAGTCCATGAACAAGGTCGTTTGGCGCACGCTAGGGAAACTCTAAGACCCGAGCTGAGATCCAACGCTAATGCGGTTGTGTACAGGATAGAA